>JAOXYM010000014.1:11529763-11544876 GCA_028567055.1 Leptatherina wallacei | reverse complement strand
TAGATAGATAGATAGATAGATAGATAGATAGATAGATAGATAGATAGATAGATAGATAGATAGATAGATAGACTTGTGGACCAGTTTATAGATGGCACTGGCCACCACAGACTGGAATAAGATCCCCACCAGTTTGCTCCAGACATTAAAGGATCTGAGCTTCATTAGGAAGTAGATCTACCAATATGGGGCTAATTTGCAAACAGAAGAGGGTCCTGCATGGATTCCAGTTGTGGTCTCAGGTGGGCCTGAACTAGTCTCTCCGGCACCTTCATGACATGTGACGTCACATGTACATTCAAAAGTTAAGAGGGAGTAAAATTAAGTTAATTTGTAAAGGTTATAGTGCACTTTAGATGTATTCTGACATCATACAAAAAGCTGAATATCCCTAACTTTTTGTGAACAGTGTATTTCCTGTTAAACGTTTTCCTGATTTTATTTTAACTCATCTAAATCTGTGATTGATGATTCCTCTTTTTTACAGTTAAACTGCCACAACGTACCTAAAAAAAATCCATTCGTAGGCTTTTTCTGTAGATTTCACACAAGTTATGTTGTACCATTATATATCAGGCACGTTTGTTTGACATCCGGTATTTTGTGTGAAAAAACTTCTGTGTATTTTTAAACTAATAAAATACTAAACAGAAGACAGAGAAGAGGGGGAGGAGAAAAAAAGGGGAACCATAGGTTTCCTTTCATATCCAGTCTATGTCCCCAAGTTATGTAGGCCTAGTCAAGGCTCCAGTTATTTCAATTTTTGCATTTATAATTTAATATTGCACATTTCCCCTCTGAGCTATTTTTCGTGTAATGTTGCAAAGATGAATACTATCATTAACATAATCAATTGTTCGGGCGTTGACCGCTAGAGGCCGCTAGCGGTTTACTGCAGCAATCCTGAACAGCGGCCTCTCCGCTCGAGAGTCGTTTTCTCGTCTGTCTTGTTTTTGGGCAGGTTCTAGGGGCAGTGCATTAACCAGTTAGCTAACATGGAATTAAGAGACTTTAGGTAAGATGATACATATATCCATCAAAGAAAAGTACTGTTGGTGCATTCGCACAATCGCACGAAGCTGTTTTATTTCCGTTTGGTAAAAGCTGCAGAGACGTAAGCGGCAGTTTCTATCGAAACAAATCCAGGTTTGCTGCGGAGTTTGCTTCGTAGGTAGCTGGACAGCTAAGGTTTGCTAACGCCAAGCTGTCAACTGTGAGATTGAATTAATCTGGTGTATTTTTCCCACTTACTTTATTCCTGAACTTTTCGACTGATTTATAAGCGTGTGATGTAAATATGGAAAACGCTGAGGAAGATTTTTTAGAAGAGGAAGAATTCGACAGCAGCGACAAACCTTTAGTATCACCCTTTCGGTCTACTCGACTGCACATCCAGAGAAGCAATGTCTGCTCTCGGGCTTATTTCGTTGTGGTCATGGTGTTCTTCCATGTGTACATCCTGAATGTTATCGCCCTGCTGCTCTACGTGCACTACAACAATGGCCCTGGGGATTTAGCTGGTGTAGACGGGGGCTCCTCTGCACCAGTTAGCGACAGCGGAAACAGTTTGCCCGAACCTGCCCCATCGTCATCGTCAAGAGATCTACTTCTGGAGGACCACATCCAAAGTTTCAGTCTACCTCGCATTGAGGGCATACGGGTAAGAGACTGGTGTAAAGGTAGCATGATTAAGTTTAACTTCCGGATGGAAAGAGTCTTTAAGTGTCAGTGTTTGCATTACGTACATTGCTAACTATAGCTTCACGGCTAAGAATTAAGCATTAATAGTTAGATTACTAGGTGATGCTAGGGAGTCTAGTTTCATACCTGATACATGTGTCCAGGAAAGAGACAAAAAAAAGCTTAAAATGACATGCCAAAGAAGTTAAAATTAAGAAAATATATTTGAGGATATACACATTGACCACAATGAGACACAAAACAATTAGTTTAGCAAAATGTGGCTCAGAGATGCAGAGTGACCAAAACAGGCACAAAGAGTTGTACAATTTAAGCAAACACTAAAAAATGCCTTCCCTTCCCTGGCAGGTTGGACATGTTCAGCAGGTGTCCTTTGTACCAGATAAAACACATGAGATGAAGACGCTCAGCCTAAAACCTCTGCTATTTGGTAAGTACATTGTAATGTTTGTGTAGGAGCTAATTAGTGACTGAATTGCATTTTATTAGGATTTATAATTAGAGATAGTCCTCATTGATCTCGCGTATTGGGTAAGATCAAGGCATGTTTATAACTGATTAGCAATTTTCAGCACAAAACTAAACCTGATCCATTGTTTTACGTCACATCAACTGATGCACAGATATTGCAAATGTTTGGGTGCCTCTGAAATGTCTACTGAGTGGAAATATTTTTCCTTTTTTTTATTTGTATTTTTTTAAAAGAAAACAAAAGCAGCCCACCAGACATTTGTTATTTCTGCAAAGTGAGCATTTCATGGTGCAGCTGTAAGGGAGCTGTGTTCTATTCTGCCAGTGTGATACAGTATCTAAAATAACAGACAATTGGGAATAGAGGGGCAGTATTTAAGGCTGATGCTGCTCGAAAACAAGATGCACTGGAAGATATGTTTCAAGGAAGATGGAGTTTCCTCAAGTTAGCAACACAACTAATTTTACCTGGAGGCTAAATGGATATCCAAGCCAACCGTTTATTTTTATTAATTTTTTTTTTTTTAAAGGTTTTCAAAATATTTGGAAGTTTTAAGAGCCAAAGTTTGCCCTCGTCATAACCCTGCAATCCAAGCACTAAGGGTTGTAGAAGGTGACCACCCTCCGGGTGTTTTTATGACGTATACTTGCTTTTGCCTTTTTCCACAATTCAGTGAGGGATTTTGAACGTTACCTGCCTGCTATTCAAAATTACAGCTACAATAAAATGGAATTAACGAGAGCTATTTAGACAGATGTATTCTTTTTTAAAAGGCAAAGGGAAAACAATACTCCACTAACAGGAACTTTGATAAGAGCTGTGTAAAAATGTTAAGTTTGTTTACTTTATTTGGAAGTACAAAACAGGACAAAAACGAAGCAAATCAACAGATTAATTTGACTAACTTGACCTTGTGTTCATAGTTCAACTGTACTAATTGGGTAAATAGAAGTGTCAGAAAAGGATTTGACCCATCAAAACTTTACAGGGACATTATTTGAAACATAATTTTAATCCTTCTCAAAGCCATGCAAATACAAACCAGCAATATTAAGTTAAAATTTACAAATACGGTATGTACATGTTCTATTAAACAGACTTTATTTCTTTTACCTCCTCTTCAAAATGGCACAGTTTGATTACTGATGTGCTCCTTTTTGACCAGCTCACAGCATTTTATTTCCTCCTAAACAACTTTTTTTGGAAATGATTAGCAAAGAAAATGGAACAAGCATTATTTACAGTCTGAGCCCTATGGTTAAACTCTAGATCCTATCCTATAACCATATTTGGTGGCACAATGCAGTTATTGAGAACTTGACACACATTAGTTCCTGCATCTATGACTTTTCCATTTGCGCGCAGCTGCCATTAGATTCTTGTCCTGTTTTTGCCAGATGTAAGCCTTGTTGACCACCAGACGATCCCCCTGCACCGTGCCGGTCACTAGAAAGGTGCCACCTCGTGGATGTTGCCGTGTCATGTTCCTTACACAGGTGGCGTCCCTCTCCAGCCACAACTCAATGCGGGAACGAATCTGCCCTCCTAATAAGGGCCCATGCCTCAGAACGTCCAGTTTACCAGCCAGTGAGAACTGAGAGAGAGTAATTGGACTGTACTTGAGCCTTGTCAGGCGCAGTTTTACGACTGGGAAGACATTAAAGGAAGAAAATGTCTAAGTAGTATTTATTTATGGATCAGTTGACTTCGGTTAGATAATTACAAACAATCACAGTTGCAAAGAGGGATCATCAGCTGAGGAGTGCTGTTACTCACCAAAATCACTCCTACAAAAGGTATCCAGCACATCTTTTGAAGAAGAGGCTTCCTCCAGTTCACAATCTCGACAGCTCGCCTGAGGCACTGAAACAGTCCGATCACTAATTAAAAAACTAGTTTAATGAAATCGACTCAAGCATGTATGTCTGTTGTCTCTCACCTCTGCGCCCCCCAGTGTGAGCAGTGGTGTTGGTGATGGAAGAGATGCACATAAGATGATCTGCAGGATACTGGTCACACCGCAGAATTTCAGGCCAGGGGTAGCCATAGCAACTCATGATTGGTGCACAGCGGTCCCGTACAGATTCACACAAACTTCTGCAGGGTGATATAAACCTGACAAAGTAACGGAGAATGAGAATGAGCAGTAGTGATTAGATCAAATAATTTGAAGTGATTGCAGAGTGGTGAATAACATTTGGTGTTTGTTTTCTTTTTTTCATTCCTTTTTCTTTTTTTTTTACTGAAAGGTGCCAATGTGACAAACAGGATGGTGCTTTGATAGCCTGGAACCTGTGAAAGCAGGGCCTTTGCACTGAGACTTTCATTAATTTGCATACCTGTCGCAAGGGTGTTATCCCTTGATATCTTATGCCTTTCTAACACCATCATTAATCTAACCTTTGGTTTTGTTTTAGATTTGTGTTGATAAAAGTGGCCCCTATCTGTCAATCTCTTCCCATGGGAATCTCTTATATCGCAAACTATGTCTGCAACAATACTGTGTTGCAAAATGAATTCCTAATATGACAACTTGTGAAAATCACAATTTCTACTAGGGGTCAATTTCCTTGAAAAGTATGAGCTCTTGTTGTGTAAACTTACCGGTCAAGGCAGATAGGAGCAAAAAGGGAGCAGAGGAAGATGCGGGCATCAGGGTGGCACTCTCTGGCAAGAAGTGGCAGCCAGCTGGCACTCTGTTGCACAGCTTCAGCTATAGACTCATGCCCCAACAGGTTGGGCGTCCTCATGGTGTCATAGCCGATGTTTTGGCATAAGGCCATGCCCGATGGGATGGGTACACAGCGAGAAGAGCTGCGGGGCTCCCATAATCCACCATCCCTTGTTGAAAGTGTGGACCTGAAGTTAGTAGTAGTACCAAGCTCCCCCCACCCTTCACCACTTTCAGTTGCTACAACTCCTGGTTTAGAAATGTGAGTATTTCCCAAACCCATTTCACTGCTGCTCGCTGTACTAGTCCTGTCCCTGCCCTTTTCTTTAAGTCCAGATCGAACCCTACCTTCTGTTCTAACACGTCCCTCCAGCCCTGCCATTACTCTACCAGGACTTGGCGCTGATGTGCTGCTAGGCCCTGCCAGCAGAAGGAGAAATAGCAAAGCAGCTGAGCGGGATGACATTCTGATTGTGAAATGAAGAAATGTTGTCGTTTGAGAGAAAAGTTGGAGAAATCCTGAAGACATGATGATCTCTGTGTGACAGTGGAAGAGAGGATGGAAGATTAGGTGTATTTATAGTGGGCGGTCAACAGACTTGCATAGGAAGGGGAAAGGGGAGGTGTAGAGCGGAAGGGGTGGGGTACAAATTGTAATGTTAAGAAATATGCATTTGCTTGCATTTATTTGTTGATGTAGGGTTTTTGACATGGCTTGAGATTTATTTTGTGGATGAATTGTTATTATTTTGGATTTTGGCTGTCTGCCATTTTTTTCCTTTTTGTCCACAGCTTAAATTGAAGACGACACAAGTCCTCATATAGTAAAACCACCCATCCACCCTTTCCATCCCACATTTTCTTCCAACCCACAGTTAACTGCAGTGTCCTGCCCTGAACTCGTTGCTTTTTACATAAAATTTTTCTCCGCCCCTGCAGCTAAATCTTCCATTTAGAAATAATCTTTTTTTTTTTTTTTTTTTTTTTTTTGAATGAACAGTTTTAACTTCTGAGATTTGTGTTGATAAAAACTGGCCCTGGTAATAGTAAAGACATAATTATTTGTCCACAGGGTAATGTCATTGTCGACTAGTAAACCCTCAGTTTCAAGAGAAATCAATCAAAACGTCTCTTGAAATAGCAGAATGTGTGTGAAGCTTGTGTGCAGTCTCTACTTGGGCATTTGTATGTGTGTGAACATGTGCAAAGGATACAAACAAAATTTGTGTTGCCCTGCTGTGTAGACATGGCCTGATTCCTGTTCTGACAAGCAGGTCACTTCCTTTCCGGGGGAGAAAGACAGACACTGGTGGGAGGGAGAAGAGGAAGGCTCAGTCCCTCTTCATTCATATCAGTTATCCAGATTAATGAGACTTGACTGGACAATGGGGATTAACCAAGGGTACAGTGTAAAAGACACGGGTGACAAACAAGGCCTCTACTGTACAAGCAGCCAACCTGCTGGAGGCCTTTTTATTAGAGGGGGAAACAACTGAGAGACATGGATGGATTGCCATAGGAAAATGGGAAAATCATGGAGCTACTTTGTACTTTCACATTCAGATCTGAAAACACTGGATTAACCTACAGTTTGCAGGAAAGTGCAGATAAATATTATGGAGGAGATTTTGAGATGGCAAAGTGAAATGGAAGATGAAGAACTCTCGTAAGGTGTATTGGTTCAACATTACCAATAGGCTTATTTATGTAATGGGAACAAACATTACAAATTCTGATTGTAATTCCTCATGTTGATCTTAATATTAGTAGTTCTTGACTCCCAGGAGGCTTCACTGTCTTTTTTAAAAGAAGTCCAGTGGTGCCAATTATTAAAAACTGCCTGTGGGACAGGCCGTACAGCAGGTGATTGCGTGGAGTGACAGAGAGGAATGGCTTGTACGTATTGCATACACAGTTTATACACAAGCATTTCAGTGTTTGAACACAAACTAAAACAGCATTGAATGTAATAATGTTATATTAATATGTAACCATAGCAGTTATTTGCTTTAGTTTCTTTGAATGACACTTAAGTGAATTATTATTTAAAACCCTTGTTATTCCTGCTGTCTGCGAAACATAAACGATAACTACAACATGTATATCCTGTTTTCAGTATATATTTTTTTCTTAAATGCGAACTTACCAAAATAAATATTATGGAAATTTGTCTTGCTCTTATTAGCATGCCTTGATCAGACTGTCTCAAAATCCCTTGTGAAAGGTTTTGTTAGGCACTCTAAATAAATCACTTTAGTCGTCTGACAGATCAAGTGGCTGCTGACAGAGATCGGTCTAATCCACTTAATGCCAATCAGTCAATCAGCAATGCAGATGTGCAGTAAAGCTCCATTTGGCTCGCATGTCTGCTGAAGTTGTATACTTTTCAGACACTTTTCTGTGGTGAATTTAAGTGAGAATATTTTCTGCTACTAATCTATTTAAAATTAGTATTTGTTTTGTCTATTAGCATTCTGTCACTTAGAGGCTTTATTATTACCTAACAGCTGTGAGTTATCTTAAGGTGTGAGACATTATGCACAACAGTAAGCCTGTAAACACAATCTCAAGCACACTTTGCATGTTTTTAATCCGCCAGGTCTAATCTCTAAACCGGCCTTTTTAGTCTGTAAAAAAAAATCTTCGATCCTCACTTTCATCTTGTATTGTGTGCCTTTGTGACTAAGATGAGTCTTAGAGAAATAGCAAACTCCAATGCCCTCATTGAATTTGTAATGAAAAAAAACGGGATTTGTGCCGCAGATATTTACTGCAAAAATCCGGTTGTGGGTGAGCACATAAACTAAATGCATCGGCTTTTTTTAGACATTGGGTCGCCAAACTTGTAACATGTCATGCTGTTGTGTCATGCTCTGGACAGAGATCCCTGGTTTCCTATCAGAAGAGGAATGCCGAGTGGTGGTGCAGCTGGCTCAGCTCAAGGGTTTGATGGATACCCAGACAACACCGTCTAGCCGAGGACAAGAGGAGTCAAACCAGCCGCTACTTTCTCTCAGCACAGAAGAGGTCTTCAGTCTATTGGATCTGAACCAAGATGGGCTGCTTCAGAAGGAAGAGGTGACAGCAAAAAACAATGAACATCCATATTCCATATAGCTGCAGGAGGAATGCATGTTTCCATAATGAACCTCATGAACTGTCAGAAACATGTTTTGCTTTTTGGTGAAATGGGAAAATATTGTCTTTCTTCCAGCTTGTGAGTCATTCACGTTCTCGAGATGGAACTTGGTTGAGTCCAGACAATTTACGGCAGATACTTACTGGTCTCCAAGGCTGCCCAACAGGTCTGTGTTCCTGTGGTTCATTTTTGTCTGTACATTTGGGAATGCTCTGACTTATTCCATTCAGAAAGGAGCATAATTTAAGTTATGAAACCAAAATGTAGACCAAAAACTTGATTTTCTTAAGTTTTAATCTATATTTTTTGTTCACGACGAGCAGTGCAGAAAAACTGAAACCTTTCAGTCTAAATGCATGTCGTCACAATTATTTCTTAAGATAATCAAAATTCCATTCTTCCAGCTATATTTTTAACGAATAATTCTACCACACTAGCATCCCTCTGCTGCTATGTGTGTGCCATGGTTGTGTACTGCTAAGACCCTCATAAATTGCTGACTGGTGACTGTGGTTGCGTGCAAGTCTTTGTGAATGGCAAGGCAGGAAGAGGGGTGACACCGTTTTGACCTGATGCCATTGTGCCAGGCGTTCTACACATCCCAATCCGGACGTGCCTTGTCCTATCTCATTAAAACTTGATTATTCTGTAACCCCTTTCCTTAATTTTCCCCCGGATACCCTGTATCCCACAACTCCCTCTTCCACTCTCTTTGGATAACCCACCCCCTCTCCGGCCACTTCGACTGTGGCACCCCAGAGCTATTGTTGCGGCTGGGGCGCGGTCTCCCAGGGGAACTGATTGGGGGCAAGGCAATTTTAGCCCAGAGTAACACCACATGACTGAACAAAGAAGGAAGGAATTGGGGGGGGGCAGCTGCTGTAGATTAATGTTCACAAAACAAGAATTTGAGATTACATTCTACCATATTGGAATCAGTTTTGGTAACTGGTTTAATTTCTTTTTCCTCTACTTTTGTGTGCCTGGCAGGGATGCTGACATTAGGAGACTTTAGGCGGGCTTATGATGTCTCCCAGCGGCCAGGGCAGCAGCAAACCGGGAAGCTTCATAGTCACTTCAAACAGAGAAACAAGCACACATGGCTTTATCAAGGGCCAGGATCTCACCATGTCCTGCAAACACTCAGGAGCAGGTCACTACCTATACAATCTTTTTCCTGCTCTTAATTGCCTAGAAACTTGTATTAAAATGGACACACTATTTTTCTGTCTTGTGTCTTGAACTCAGAGTAATCAGTTTGACACGTCTTCCCTCTGCACTGGTTGAAGTGAGCGAACCACTGCAAGTAATTGGCTATGAGCACGGACACTTCAGCAATGCCCACTATGACAGCAGCCCTTCCCATTCAGAGACCACCTGTGCACATACAAGGCTGGCAGGAAACACATCTGATCTCACAGAGGTCTTTTGCAGGTATTCATGACATATACAGTGTCCTTTTCGTTTTCTAATTACTGTTCAAGTTTGGATGATTACCACATTTTTCTAAAAAAACAGGATAATTTTAATGTGGCCAAATGCCCTTCTCATTTGACATATTTGACTGAGTGATCACACATTCATAATGCAGATTCGTAATTATTTTGTTTTGTTTTGTGGAAGGTATTTAGCAAAGTTACATTTATTTACTTTTAAATGTGATTGTGTTACCAAGTAATTAAACATTACACCCTTTTGGCTTTCTGGATGCAGGGTGCTTCTTTTTTTTTTTTAGAAGAAGAAAAAATCATCAGTTTTGTCTTTTTTCAGGTATCTGACTGTCTCATTTTACCTCAACTCTGTAGAAGATGGTGGTGAAACCACTTTCCCCGTGGCAGATAATCGGACTTATGAAGAACAAGTGAGTTTACTTTCACTATCAATTATCAAAAACCAACACAGCCTCCACAGCCAGTTTTTTTTTGTTTGTTTTTGTTTTTAATTCTGTGATACGTTAAAAAATAATAATGATAATTCCACGGGATGCTTACAAGCTCAGATACAAGCTGCAAATTGTTATGTGTGTTTTAGGCACTGGTCCAGGATGGGGTTGATTTGACAGACACCCAGCAGACATGTGGTCGAGGGAATCTGAGAATGAAACCTGCTGCTGGGACAGCCCTCCTCTGGTACAACCATCTCTCTGATGGAAGAGGTATGAATAGAAAGTGTGCATATAATATTGAAACTATATCATATGCACACATAAGCAGTACTGTATGATGATCTGTCTTTACATTTACATAAAGCAATGCCATCAGCCCCATGTTGCCAGAATTTAGGTCATAATCCAAGGACACCCGAGTGGGCTTTTCTTATTCCCACTGTCACTTATTTATCTATTTTGAAATATGCTGATCATTTCCATTTAGTGCTTGCAACATGTTAAAAAGTATTTAGTAGGGCATCAAAAGATGGAAATAGTTTCGTAATCCTTGGAAGAAAAAAAAAACACCTTGTAAAACATCCCACAACCAGGGTTCCCGCAGGGTCTTAAAGAGTCTTGAAAGTCTTCAATTTACAAATCTCTCTGTAATACCTTAAAATGTCCTTAAATTTGACAGTTCTGGTCTAAAATTTTATATGGTAGGTCTGAAATTATGTTGGCCTTAAATTGTATGATGTATTGCGTAAAAATGTGTCAGGGAAGTGTCCAAACTCCAAAGTGACGGTAGTGAACTAATTTTCTCCCGTTCCACCCAGACCATTAGGAATCAATTATCACTGACTTTGCGGGGAGAAATAATTAGGGAACATTTAACCCAACACACACAACGCATTTATTTACGCGTGAAAGAAAGCTACATGAAAGCGACTTAAGAAGTTTGTAGATTTGGTGAGTAAAATGGGAAAATGCTCATTTCATATTACATGGCTGGACATGGTAGATTCAGCCTGTTCAGCTGTGCACGCTCCCTCAATGTGCTCGCCGTTCTCAACACAACAAGAGGAATTCTCCTCAACGGAGCACCATGTTTCACCTCCTGTTAGTTTTTTTAAAAAAAACTCTGTTATCTGTGTCTTTTTTTCATGTGGTAGATGATTTTTTCCGACGCGTGCTCTGTCCGCAGTGCTGGCGAACATCCAGTCACCTGTGTGTGTGCTCACTTGTCTATGTGGTTGCATCACAGCGAAGCTAAGAGAGGGGGACTACTGCTTATGTTTAAATCCTGTTCTTCTACTTCCCTTTCTTCCACAGGTTGGATGGGTGAGTTAGACGAGTTTTCCCTGCATGGCGACTGCCCGGTAAGGCGAGGGGTGAAGTGGGTGGCCAACAGCTGGGTGAATGTGGACCCAAATCACCAGCAGCAGGTCCGCTATCAGAGACTAGTTGCTCAAAGGCAACATGTTAAACCCGGCATGGAGGACCATTACCAGTCTGTTTCACACAGTGACCTCCACCAGGATCTATAGCCAGGCCTTTTCTTGACACAACAAAGTAAGCCTGCTTTTGCAAATGAGGTCTTCTTTCATGAGTGAATCTAGTGACATCTGGCTGACATTTACACATGTCACATGTTCTAGTTAAAAGGAAAATTGCACATAACATACATATCACTTCCTTTTAACATGAATTTATTTAAGATTTTTATATAAACTTCAGGGGACATATTAATCAGTTTCCAATCATTTCATTTAATAGTCATAAATAATGTATACACAGATTTTACAGAATGAATGCCATTCTTTTGAAACTTTAAAAATAGATCAGTTAAAAGTAATTGGTATGAGAGCTTTATGGTGGCTTGTTAATGATGCAGTCATATCGAAGAAAAAAGCCTGATTCCAAGCCTTCCATTTAGGTTTACTAGGTGTCTGTCCTTGCAGGTCTTGCAGGTCAATTTTATTCATTAGTACGGAAATTAAAGCCTTTTGTTAAAGCCATCTCGCCACTGTCACATGTGAATGTGTTTCTGAGAGAAGTTTTTGGTCAGCTTTGTTCAGTTTTATTTCCAGAGTTAATGAGCTTTCATTATTGAGTGTTATTTATTATGTTCTGACTACTGCAAGTGCAGTCCTTCAGGTGAAATTCAGTTAGGTCTTTAGTATTCAAATGTGTGTTTCTTATCCTTACAACTCATATGTATTTATTGTCTGAGACTATTTATTTAAGTGTTATTTATTGCCACCTGTCAGTGATTTAATTTAAAGTAATATGTGTGTATTTATAAAAGCTTGAAATTGCACTGAATCTGTAACTGTGTGTTATTGTACTTGCATGTTATGACATGCTTTGAAATATATTGTATAAAGCTCTGTTTTAATAGTGGTGTTGTCGTTTTTCATTGATGCTGTTAGTGTATACAATGGCCACTAGATGTCGCCTAACACCAATTACAGCACCACAATGCAGTTAAGTGGGACTTAAAATAAAGCATTTTTTAATCACAATTACATTTACTGCCCAGGTAAACAAGATGAAACCTACAATCACCCAAATCCCTTATTTATGTTGAGGGCATCACCACCAAAACATTTTGAGTTTGTATTTCCTGTCATTGTGTTAGAAAGTAATTAAAGGCCATTAATGGGCAAATGGTTGTAGATTAAAGAAGTTAACTCAAAAGCAGCATTTATTGTCATTATGTCCAGATATCATAAATTTGACAATTTACATAAGTTTCCATTTTAGATGGGGCTGAGAGCTGCTGTAAAATATTTTAACCATTTTTAAATATTTTGTGATGGATTACAGAATACATTAAAAGCCTACATAATTATCCTAAAACAGTGTGGGATATGTACACCAAGGCTCATGAGTACATTTACTCCCAGCTGCATTGCTGTGATTGTACATGCCCCGCTGACAGAGGAACAATAAATAGCAACTATGAAAAGGTCTCCATACCTCTTACAGAGGTCTCCATATGGAGAATTTATATTGTTCTGGTTTGAAGGGCATTTTTGGTCATCAGGGCTCCCCTCCATCTAAGCAGCTGGAGTACTGGAGTGTAATTGTTTTGGTATTTTTTACTTGGAGTTTGTGAAACTTAATAAATACAATATTTCAAGGAGAAATACCCCTTTTCAACATTATATTTATTTGACTTTTGCCGTTTGTTAATTTTCAACTGAGATTTTGCACAATGGTTCTGAAAATGTTATAGAATTTAAACCGTACTTGTCAACTTTTTTTTTCTAAAGTCTGATTAATAGATTATAAAATGTCAACTCAGTTATGGTTAAATTGATCTGATAGCTCATCAAGAATTAAAGGAAGGTAGAAGTTGAAAAAACTGAAAGCAAATTATCTAGTTTTTCTTTACTGCATACAAAGTAGCCTTGTTCAAATAGCTCCACCTTCAGCAATCAGTTGGAAGATGTAAAATATTACATAATGATTCTTAGTATTATGATGACATGCTGGGTGGTTCAGCATAACCAGAAAAATCAAAATAGGGAGCACAGTCAGCAGTTGCCTTGTGTCTTTGCATGACTGTGTCTTAGTGTTGCATGAGGGATTACAGTCAAGACCACAGGCCCTCTGTGAAGAGTCAGACTTCCTGAATGTCACAAATATATGTTTCAGGAAACCAGACAATGCAGCTGTTACTATAAAACAGTTCAAAAGGTCAAGGTGTGTGCAACGAATGAGATATAGACAGATTACATTAAGATGCTAGATGGGAAGCTTATGGTTGGAATGTTTTTGCAAAGTTTAATTTGTCCTATCTGCATTTTACATATAAAGGTTCAAAGTTGAGCATAAGATATAACAAAAACAATCTTCAATATTCACAGTATAGTGTTGTCTTTCTGCACACATGAAAGCAATGACTGATGTATACGGAAAAGAGAATTTCCTATGTAGAGGTGAAAAACACAAACACATTCGTATGACTGTTGTCTGAAAATTGAAATACATGAATTTAAGAGTCAATAACCCTGATGTAAGAGAATATGTAATTTCTCCTATGGTGTCATAATTGTGTTTTAAAAGTTACAATGGAATGAAACATTTGATTAATCCCATAAATAGAAATTTTGTGGGACCATAAATAGAATTACTTTCACTAGTCTACATTTTTCAACTAGTCTACATTTTCTTGTCAGTATTTATTGTACTCAAGTGGGCGTAATGGTCATATTCACAGTTTCCATTGGTGCTTAGCCTAGAAGAAGGTTCTAAAGGCTTCTTTCACCATTACCAGCCAGATACTAATAAATCATTCAATGGCGCCTGGAGATTTAAAACAAATAAGCAGAGCAAATCAGACGTCTCCAGACACCGCTTTGGGCACCTATCTGCAATCATTTGTGTGATTTCACGTCAAGGACGTACGCAGTGTAATAAACCCATCCTTATGACTTCTCTTTCTGACTGAGCCCTGCTGCTGATGCTGTACGCGCCGCACCGAGATCGCGTAAGCCAATCACGTCAGTCGGCAGCGGGAGGAGGCGGGGGGAGCGTCAGTCACAGCTAACGAACCGTTGAGCAGAGCGGATCACATTCTTCTGTCGTCGAACCGCAGCATCTCGTCCTGGGTCGTGGATTTCTGACTAAGCTGTCGATTCAAACAAGCCAAAATTACTCTTTTATCTAAGGCGTAGTATCATTTTTATTTAACGGTTATCCATGAGATTCTTCAGGCTTACCTTCAAGTGCTTCGTCGACTGCTTTTGAATCTCCTCTGTCTGCGGCTGAACTGACTGCGGAGCTTTGTGATATTTTCCATCTCTTGGCTGAGCTGAGGGGTTCCGACGTACGATATTTAAAAAAAAAAGAAAAAAAAGAAAAAAAGATTAAGAAAAACTGCGAATGTTTTTTTTTAACTTGTCGAGGAAGAAATATCAATTTAAAAAAAATCACAAAAACAACTGGAGCAGTGTATACTGTTGCTAAACCTTTGCCTCTCTGACCCCGCCGGGTGCCCTCATTAGCCCGGCATTCTTCAAAACTTAGCTGCCCCCCGCCCCCGCCCAAACAAAAACAACCTGCTTGCTCTTTAATATCAACTATTTTTGTACCGCTACCCAGCAGTATGTCACCAGAGTTGGAGGAGAACAGCCAAGGTGAGTCTAACGTAGCACCACACCACATGAATAAAAAATTATATATATATATATATATATACATATATATATATATATATATATATATATATATATATATATATATATATATATAT
>JAOXYM010000014.1:11510458-11522284 GCA_028567055.1 Leptatherina wallacei | reverse complement strand
GTGTGTGTGTGTGTGTGTGTGTGTGTGTGTGTGTGTGTGTGTGTGTGTGTGTGTGTGTGTGTGTGTGTGTTTTAGTTCAGCCCTCCCTCTCCCTCATGTGTATGTGTCTTGTGACCAGCAGCTCTGATACCCACCTTCTGGTATCATATAACAATGGCCTGCCTCACACAGTCCTCCCCCCTGTGCGCTTGCCAGCACTCATGAGGCACACAGAGGTGCTCTCTGCAACCCTCCTCCTGTCCTGATAAGGAGACATTTGGATATGTCACACAATAACCATCCTGTGACTACGCCTACCCCTTCCTGCTCTCAGCGTGAGCACAGTCTCATTCACTACAGTAGTTACGTCCTTGACCAACCCTGGGTACACCTTGTAACACAGTAAAGGTATCAGATAAGAACTGGAGCTTTTTAATAACACCTGCTTGAAAGTGGAAGACGTGCAAGGCATGCTTTCTACTAAAAACAGTAATAGATAAATTAACTGTGAAATTGTGCAGGATATCTGTTTTTCTGCAACTCCATTGCTAGCCCAGATATGTCTTTTCTACTTATGATTAAAGGGGTTTTAGTTAAGCCTTTTAAGAACAATGTTCCAAGATGAATTGGCCAATATGTTGGGATGTGTCAGCACAAGGTTTTTTTCTATCTTCTATCCCTTTCTTTCTCTTTCTTCTCGTGTCTCTCCTGCTCTCCCACCCCTTTCTCCCTTAGACTCACGCTCACAAACGTTTCCTTATAAGGCTACAGCCCTCTGCTCTCAGTGAACAACTTACAGAATGATGATCAGAATGAGGCATGAATTGTCAAGTGGCAGCACTGGTGCACAGCCCACCAGGTTAACGCCTCAGTGTGTCATTTTTGTTATTTGTCAAAGTGTCTCTACCACAGTGTTGTCCCAGTTTTCTACCTGTCTCCTGCCATGAATCCATCTTTCCCTCCTTTCTTCTTGGCCTCTTTCTGCTCTGCGTCATAGCTGGTCATGTGACTCCCTCCCATCTGCGCACTGCGGTGGCATCACTCAGTTATATTGCAAATTCCATTTAGTGAGTAAAATGCCTCGGATTTTTAGGTCATTGTCCACTGATCGCTGTGCGCTTCTGCACAGTATGAGAATCAAAAAGGATTTTATTTATAGACAACATCATGTACAAAGCGAGTGTAAAACTATTAACATGACCTCAGATCAACAGTCTCTCTTTTTCTACTTGAGTCCATTGTCTTCCACTTGTTTTTGTTTATTAGTCCTTACCAGGCAGATTTCAAGTTCAAGGCTTTTACTGCAATCGTCATTATGTCCAAACACTTGGATGTGGTTATCTCCCTCACAGAATTTCAATGTGACTTAACTATAGCCTTGCCTCTCCTCCTTCTCGGGGTTTTCTTTTCTGTCCGTTGTTGCTTCCTCCTCCTTTTGTTTGTTGTACGTTGTGACAAGTGCTTGAGTACAAACAGCCATGGCCATAAGTTGCTTAAGTCTGTAAAAACTTATAAACATCAGAATTATCATCTGTTCAAATGTCATTCTAAAGCAGCTTCAGCAAACATTTAAAGACCCTCTCTCTCTCTCTTCTGCATTTGTTCTTATTCATAAATGCTTGTAAAGGAACATAGACAAAATTGAAGTATGTAAAAAAATTTATAAAAAAAAAAAAAGAATAATTGAAACCTCCGTGTCTGAGGCATATCCAGTCACCTTGAAATTATGAGGAAAATCTATTGCTGCCAAGTAGCATGTTTTCTCTGAATTATTGAAACCAAGTCAGTGGTTAGATTTGTTAAATGGGCTGAATAGTATTTTCCAGTTTGAAACAGTGTTTCCACCGGCCTGTTACTTCAGATGGCATGTGGTGAATGCGTGTGTTGGGTGTTACAGGGGTTTTCCTGATCCCTTACTTGCTGATTGTGTTCATCGGGGGTATCCCAGTCTTCTTCCTGGAGATTGCACTGGGCCAGTTCATGAAGCAAGGAGGAGTCTCTGCCTGGAACATCGCACCCCTCTTCAAAGGTACTCATTTCTCTGGTTATGTTAGGTCAATGTTAATTCGCTGAAGAAGATGTTTAGGTTTGATCCTCAGTTCTAATTTGTGAATAGCATTTCAAAATTCTTCCCTCTCTTTGTAAGGTCTGGGCCTGGCCTCAATGGTGATAGTGTTCTTCTGTAACACCTACTACATCATGATCTTGGTGTGGGGCCTCTACTTTCTCTTTCATTCTTTCACTAACCCACTGCCCTGGGCCACCTGTGGACACCCCTGGAACACTCCCAATTGTACGCAGGACTTCCGACGCATCTGCCACTACAACCGCAGTGCTGCCCAGTCTGGTTTGTCGTCATCTGCTGTCCCACCTTCCAACCTCTCCACCATGTCCCCAATGAACCTGTCCTCATCCCAGCTCCTCCTCAATGGCAGCTGCATAGAGGCTGAGGGCATGCGCTCCCCGGTCATCGAGTTCTGGGAGTAAGTTACCCCTTTGCTTGACCACGGTGTCTGCACTATTTAAAACACCGTTTTACACTACATAAAAGATAATATGTATAGACTTGTGCTTTACTAAACAGAACTTTTTTTCTGTGCTGTGTAACTGCTGTGTGTCCAGGCTTTCCAGTCACCCAAATCCTCATATTAATTATTTTCATGTTCATCTGTACTTATTTTGATTTTTTGGGGGATTATCTTACATTTACAAGCCCTATGAAAACCTGATTGGAGCAAAAACAAAGTTCAGCCATGTCAAAGCTATCAACTTATTTTACTTTTGTCATGGATAATGCTTCTAGTGCGTTTGGAAACATTCAGGTTTTGAAATCTAATTGGCCCACCTTTCTATTTCTTCACCTAGACGTAAAGTGCTTCGTCTGTCTGGAGGGCTGCATGAGCCTGGTGTCATAAGCTATGAGATGGTGCTGTGTCTTATAGTCACCTGGATCATTGTTTACTTCTGCATGTGGAAAGGAGTTAAATCTACTGGCAAGGTAAAGTATTAACTGGCAGCACAATTCATAACATATCATGTCACATGTCAGTGTTTGGGTTTATGAAGTGCAGATAAATATTTATAGCTTTACTTGTACACTGTGTCCTCGGGCAGTGGCGACTAATATTTACATAGCTTTATTCAGAGGTTGAAATAATTAAAGCACTCTGCCCTCTGACCCCAAATCAGCTTTAGTATAGTCAGGATCAATGTCTAGACTGAAACTAGATAAATACAACATACAGTGCACATGATTTCCTAGAATGTCTAGCATTTTTTTCTTCATTTTCAGCAAGGCCATAATCTTTTACTGATCCCTGAATCTTTGTTATGTAATACCCTAAATAAGAAAATTCTATATAAACATATGTAACCACTCCTGATTTTTTCTTTAGACCTGTTTGCTCTGATACATTGACATGATAAACACATCTTCATTTTGTAACATGTGGAAATGGCTCTGTTTGCATACTTTTGTCTCCAGAGTTGCCAAAGCTCATAGAGCAGAGGGAAAAAATAATGAAAGAGATTGAGCCAGACATCTGTAAGCCGATTAGTAACTTTCCACCATGCAGATGCATGAAAGCTGGAAAGGGGCTTTTCTGCCCATGTTCACCTTTGATCAAGACAAATATGTGCTTTTTTTCACCACTTTTCTCACACCGTATTCATGAAGCTAGAACCTGATGCTTTTACTAGGTACAGTGGCAGGTGGTGGCTTTCTTAGCATAACCTGACAAAGACTATCTTCTGAAATGGTCTGCCATAAACCCCTGCTATTGCAGGAGGTTTACAAATTGTCTGGCTCTCCATTTGCAGGCTACCTTTTCTTCAAAGTAACATGACAGGCCCCATTACACATCTACTACAGGAAGGACCTAATGGGCTTCTACTTATGACTTGAATATTTGCAAAGCAGGTAATTGCTTAATCAAAGTGATAAGACCCACATTTAAAGACTTATGATTAGGTGCTGTATAAATTGATAATAGTCAACCATCACTAAACCTATCCAGCTAGCTTTCATCATATAATCACATCATGATTTACTTTTTTCATGTAATGTTAAGGGTTCATGTGTTAACTGTTGAGTTTTCTTAGTTCATTTAATGCAATTTAGCACATATTATTCAAAACTTCACATTCCCACTAAAGTGTATCCTACAGATTGGTCCAATAGTACTAAGAACGTTCTTTATAGCTCTCTTTTTTTAAATCTCTCTGTAGGTTGTGTACTTCACTGCTCTGTTCCCCTACCTGGTCCTGGTTGTTCTCTTGGCTCATGGAGTCACTCTGCCTGGAGCTTTGGATGGCATTGTTTACTATCTAAAACCAGACTGGTCCAAACTTGGAGAAGCACAGGTTTGGCATTTCCATAAGCTTGCCTTTGGGTGTCAGCATGTTTTTCTTAAGCAGTGTAGTAACAAGTAGTTATAACAGATTTGTACTACAATGCCCAAGAAACATGGATCAAAAGTGTGTGACACAGTACTCACACATTTCTTGTTATGATTAGGTGTGGATTGATGCCGGCACTCAGATTTTTTTCTCCTATGCCATCGGACTGGGTGCCCTTACTGCACTGGGCAGCTACAACCGCTTCAATAACAACTGTTACCAGTGAGTTTATATATACACAGCAAAAATCTGACACCACAGTTGCTGGGAGGAGGCCAACATCAGCACAAAGTCGCATCCTTACTGTGAATACTGATGCATGTGAAAGTGAATTCAGTTGCCATCAAATAAACCAGAAGTTCTGTCTATATAAATATCTCTAAGAAATTAGTTGTCTTTCATAACTCACAGGGAAAGAAGCAGCAGCATCTCAGTCTAGTAATCAGATGAATGAACAGAAAATTCTGTTTCTTTTATCCTTAATAAAACTCTCATTTGAGACTTGAATGTCTTGTTCCAAGGTCTGTACAGTGCTATAAATACCACATTAGACTTGAATTCACTGTACAGTTGTCCACAGCAAATATGACCAAAAGACCCAAATGCTTCCTAGCACACTTCTCTTATTTAGTATTTAGGCAATTGGTCTCCAGGGAAACAACCTTGATTACTGTTGCTTAAATTCTGTATCTGTAGAAGTCCCATTTTATTTAGAATCAAATTTCACAGTATATTGCATTTTTTAAAAAGCTATAGAAATTAAGCAGTTGGGAAAATATCAATTCTGCCTTAATTGACGTTTAGAGTGGTGATTAATTTGTTCCTAGCTAACCTCATTATTGTTGTTTTTCTGCTACATTTATTAACTTAGCCAAACTGACACGTATGTAAACCGATCAATACATTTATGACGAAGTTGCCTGATTCCATGGCAGAAGTGAGGACTTTGTTTTAGGGAAATCTCAGCACTTGCCTGCATATTTGGAATGCTCATAATATAAGGAGTCTCATAAATATCTTGCTATCAGGCATCTTCCCTTTCATGACCTAAATTGGAAGTTACATGATGAGTCAACATTCTGAGGCATGTCAACCCTGTTTCTCAAACACTCTGGAGTAGGCTGGGACATAGATGGCAAAATATTGATATAAACCCTCCTTAGATTTCCATAAGTAACAAATTTAGGACTCAGTTTTGAGATCAGTTTTTAAACCACATTGCCTAGTTTATTCATATTGACTGTGTAGTTTCAGGAATCAAAATATTAGTCCGTTCATCTGTCAATGCTTTCATCTAGAGGGGGATATCGGAAATTAAAGGTCAAAAGTACCATGAAATGTCACATGTTATTGGTCTTGACAGGACTACTGCTAATGTACTTGCCAGTTTTGACCAAGAGTCAAATTTCTTCTTAGAAAAGAAGTAATATTAAAAACCTTTCTCATGCCTGCCCTTAAGTAGAGTCTATTATTATTTCTCTTTGGCACTCTGCATCAACTGAGCTCAGATGTCTTTCCAGGATATCTGTGTCTTTCCTGTTTTGATGTAAGTAAGGGCACACATTCTCGGACTGTACTTCCTTAAAGGCATTTATGGCGTTGGGTTCTTATTTGTATACAAGAAAGGTAGCAGAAGTACACGTGGAAATAATGAAAAAACAGTGCTTGAGGAAGAAAATTGATTCCCCCCATTTTTTTCATTTCCATACACCTGGCCTGTCATTGACTAGAGTGGATATACTCATTCCATCCTGACTGTGTTCAGTGAGTATAAGAGGTCAGCAATGTCATTTATTGAACTGTACTACAGAAAGTTTCTCTTTGTGTTTGGAGCATGGTCATGGCATATGCAGTATGTACAACAACAAACATATAAAGTTTTGAAATTAAAACTTTGATATAGATGGTTGAAGCCTGAATATTAATGTCTAATAGTCAAAATAGTTTGAGTCTTTCTTTTCTGGTGTACAATAAACATTACAGCTTCAAAGGGCAGCCAGAGTGAAAAAAAATAGACTCTGTTGTTAGTTTTGATATGCTTTTCTAACTCTAGATTTATATTATCTACCTTTATTCTTCATGGCAGACTAGAGTCTTGGCTAGTGTTGCCAGCTTGACAGATAAAAGGGATGTTGCTGGCTGCTTCAATGTTCAGCACTGCTGGGTTCAAGATAAATGGGAAGCTTCAGTGTAACGGCATCTATACTTGAAGCATAGTCTGCTGAAATCAGCTTGTGATTAAACAAAAAGAAAAAAAATAGACTTCCACACTGATAACTACAGCAAAGAATCACAAAGGCTATCAAGTTCTTTTTAATTCACATATTCCTGTATGTTGATGCGAGATTTCATCCACAGAATTCAGTCTGTACAGGAAACGTCTCCCTCCTTAGACCTTAGACTCAGATCACAAACATCTCCCATTAGTAGAAAAAATACATGCTTACAGCCTGCTCTCTCTTCACCATCCACCTAAAAAGACAGCAGCAGCTTTTAGAGAAATTGCTATTGATCTTCAATTTACCATTCTGGTCCATCATCTCTGTGCCTGTTTGTCTTGAGTGTCTAACAAAGCTCATACTACATCATATCATTATGTATCTTTCCCTACAGTTCCGTTTCTCTGTTGTTGTTTTTTTTGTTTTTTTGTTTTTTTCATTTGTTTTTTCTTTATCTATTTGTAGGGATGCATTTGTGCTGGCCCTTATCAACAGTGGAACCAGTTTCTTTGCGGGCTTTGTGGTGTTTTCTGTGCTGGGTTTCATGGCTGCAGAACAAGGAGTTGACATCAGTAAGGTGGCTGAGAGTGGTAAGATAAAGTCTCACTCTTTTTTGGGCACCTAACACCCAAATGAAGTCAGTTAAGTATTGAAGGTAGGGACTCATTTGCTTTTCATATTTTGTTTCTTCATATGCAGGTCCAGGCCTGGCTTTTATAGCATACCCCAAAGCTGTAACTCTGATGCCTCTAGCACCACTCTGGGCAGCGCTGTTCTTCTTTATGTTGCTCATACTGGGCCTGGACAGTCAGGTAATGCTAAGATCCACTTTGAACATTGGAGTCAGACTTTAGCTAAAGGGCTTTTGATGATTTGTGCTAATATCAAACATCACTCATCTCTGAATAATAGTGTCATTTTTTATTCTGGATCATTCATCATATTTCTTGAATGCTTATCTAATTTGCATTCCTTTCTATTATTTTTTACTCACTCCCTTTCCCACAAATGTGACACAAACAGCTTAAATACATCACATCCAGTTTTAGCATTGCATTTCTTAGCACCCTGTTTGTTGTGTGTCTGTTTGAGCCAGTGCCTACATCCATTGTTTAACAGCCCGGGGATTTGTCAATGACCTTCTGTCTGATTCACACAGAGAGCGTCTGTCTGCTCTCTAATCCATTCATTTACTCTCACTTTCCATTCTCTGCCTCATTTCTTCCCCATCTAGCTTTCGCTTTCCTTTTCTTTTTTCCCCCCCTGCCCATAGCCTCGTTGCTGCTGGCATTTCAGTTAAATGATGTTAACATAGCTGTGCAGCTGTTATTCTCGTAACTTAATCTGAAGGCCAAAATATTTTCCTGCGAAGATCAACTAAACATTCTTGCATAAGTAGACTGAGGAAGGCTTTGGGTAACCACCAAAATCTCAACTATGTGTCAGGCACTTTGCAGTTGAATGTATCTTATAGTTCACATGCCTGATTACTTGAGAGAGAGGGTTATCAAGTAATCTCTGGATTGATTCAGCAGCCAGCCCTGCACTGAAACAAAGAACTCTGTGTATGCTATAACACTTGATAGTTTATATGAACTTTCTTTTTTGTCATTTCTGTGCTGTATAAAATACTTTTGATTTTGAGTTAAACTATCTCCAAGCACAATATGTTATGTAAGTAAAAGTAAATGCATCTAAAAACATTCATTTTCACCCAGAATCAGATTTATGTTTGAGAGGTTATTCCACTAACTCACTTTTGTGTCTTCTTGTCAATTGGATTTGCATTCATTTTTGTCCTTTGTTCACTCTCCTGATCAGTTTGTAGGTGTAGAAGGTTTAATAACAGGAATCATGGACATGTTACCTCCTAAGTCTGCCCTGAGCTCCTTGCGACGCGAGGTTGTTGCTGCAATCTGTTGCTTCATCTGCTTCCTCATTGACATGTCCATGGTCACTGAGGTAAAGTGACAATTTATGATGTCATTTGGTTTTATACTTCAAACTTGGGTGGGCAGCAGTTATTTGTGGATTATAATACAGCATCCTTCTAGGCTGAGTACTGGTTGAGAACATGAATATATTTCATTCAAATGTTTCTTTGCATAAAATTGGATTTGTTTGGTAATGATTCATATTTAAACAGTAAACTTCTGCTTGAAATGAACTGGGATGGTAGCCTCAACAAAGTAAACCAGGCCAGAAACAGGTCACGCATAAAGTGTTAACAGGATGGTGCTGATGCTGACTGTTCTCACTGTTTCTGTCAGGGAGGGATGTATGTATTCCAGCTGTTTGACTATTACTCTGCCAGTGGCATCACTCTGTTGTGGCAGGCCTTCTGGGAGTGTGTTGTCATTGCATGGGTCTATGGTGAGTTAATGCTTCACAATTCTAGCACAGTCAATACAAATCTCAGAATTTAGCTAAGTATCACAACATCCCTGTTTCGTACATTTCAGGCGCAGACCGTTTCATGGACGATGTGGCTCGTATGATTGGCTATCAGCCCCTACCTTATATGAAGTGGTGCTGGTCTTACATCACACCTTTTGTCTGTGTGGTATGTGTTGTTTTGTAAGCTTGTCAGTAAGCTTTGTCTGTCTTGTAGAAAACTAATTCGATTTTTGTGTGCGTTTAGGGAGTGTTCCTCTTCCACGTGGTGAATTACAAGCCCCTGACCTACAACACAGTGTACACATACCCCATATGGGGTGAAGCACTCGGCTGGGCACTGGCTCTGTCTTCTATGCTCTGTATTCCTGTCACTGTTCTCTACAAACTACTTTGTTGCAAAGGATCTTTGCGGGAGGTCAGTTTTTCTTAAGTCATGCATGCTCGTATGCATTTTCTCATGCAGGTTTCTGTTGGGAATTATTGATGAATCAGAAGGAATGTATCTCCTTGGATATTGCTCTTTTTCTTATCTATTAATTGGGTTTTCTGATTTCATCATTACTAATTAGAAATGGATTATTAGTGAAAACCGGAGCATTTGCCCAAAAAAATCTCATTATGATTTTGTTTTTTCCTTTGCAGCGGTGGCAGCACCTAACCACCCCAGTTTGGGGTAGACATCACCTGGAGTACCTTGCCCCAGAGAGTGAGGCCATTTTGCTGCCCCCTGCAGGAACCAAGAGCACACTTCTCTTTGAGAGCGTCATCTGATGAGATGAACTTTGACATCAACACATGCATACACAAAAACATGCACCCTACACCGACATAGTCAGACCTATTAGTTACACACCCTAAAATTTGAAAGCTTTGAAAAAGCCCTGGACAAATGGACCAAAGATTACACTGGAGAAGAACTGAAACACCTGCACCCATTCAGTCGTAACCCCTGCTCAGTTTTCTGACTCTACCTCGCTTTTTCTCCCCTTGCTTTCCATCTCCTGCCTTTGTGCTCTCTCGTCCTGTCTCGTCTAGTGAGTGTGATGTGTCCGCTGTAGTTATATCTTCCCTTTCTGTCAGTATTTCAACAGCCTCATCTGTCCCAAGCCATCTTTGTCCTGAATTAGCGGAAACCTAAACGTTTCTGGTTAAACTTATTCAAACAAAAGACCTCATATCTGCTGCTGATATTCCATTGTCTGGGTGTGTATGTGTGTAGCTGCACAGATGCCTGTGTATTTGTAGGTGTGTATGGGCATGTGCATGTGTTTTGTTATGAGTGTGGGTTGGACTGTGGCAGTGTTATCTGTATTTACATGTGACGCTGCCTTTGGCCGGTGATTTCTGCCAACTGTGCTCTCTGAATTAAGTGTACAAAAATAACTTCCATTTGTAAAAACAAAAAAATGGTATCATAATGAGACAATTCATCACAACTTCCAGCTGTGTATTATAAACTAACTTAAGTATTCTGTGTATTGTAGGTCTGTGAAGTAGTGTTAATATTTGGAGAGGGTGCTGATAAATATTTCCACACTAGGAAAAGGAGAGAAACATCCAACTGAACTGTGTAGCAAGCAGGAGACTGGGTTGTGGGGAGGGGAACGAGAGAAGCAATAAATGACCTGATGAAGATGGATTCAGTGTGTTTTTAAAAGTCTTTATGTACATGGTTTAATAAAAAATAAAAAAAAAGGTAAAACAAACAGTGGATATGTATAGAAAAGCTCGCTTTAATCACAACAGATATTCCTACAGCTTGAATAATTTATCTTGATGGTTTACTCCTGTGGCAAGATGGCCCCGATGAGTCATTTTAATCACGTTTCTGCTGTCATGAAATCACTCATAATGAGGGCACTTTTTTTACATGCTGTATTAGGACACACAAATGCAATTTTTGGACCTTAAAAAAAAAGCTCAGAGAAGCCATTATTCGTTAAGCTAGCAAATTGACCACAGAAAACTTAGCGAAAACTAAACACTGTTTACCCTCTGATAACTAAAATAGCAGATGATGCTAATTCCCAAAAATAGAAGGCAACTCAAGATGTCAGGGGACTCTCATAAGTGAAGGATGACTATGAATACACCAGCAGTTCGTTGAAGGGTGCTTGCTGCTCTATTTAAATCTAATCGCGAATACACCTTATCAGCCGTTCATCTGGACATAAGAGCATATGAGGAGCAATCGGAGCCCTCCTGGAGTGATTGGTGACGAATTTTAGGTGCGAAACATTCATATAGGTTAGGCATATGATTTTATTGATTAACTCTGGCCTGTGATGGACTGGCAACCTGTCCAGCGTGAATCTGGCCTCTCATCTAATAGCATTTGGGATCAGCTCCAGCTCTGTTGTGCCAGTAAATTGGATTAGGGGCATAAAGAAAATGAATGAATGACTCGGGGAGACATTTGCATTTTTTTCTCTTCAACATTGACGAAATGTCCACATGCATATTGGACCTGACAGTTCAAAACAAAAACCTCTCATATGAATTTCCTCTTGTACCCAGCCTTTCACTCACTCACTCACTCACTCTCTATTCTCTCATACAGCTATAAATACAGACTCCTATTAGTCCAGTGTTACATTCTCCCACTCAACCCCCGCCCCTTCCCTGTCTCTCACACACACCACAGAGCGAGAGAACTGCAATGACGTATTTCTGGCCATCTCATTAGACCATATCATAAAAAGCCTGTTGCCACGGCAACGGCTCCCTGTATTCCCATGACAGCCAGCCGCCATGTTAAGGTGGTGCATTTTCCCCCACTGAAAGAGGAGGAGACATTGGTGACCAATAGTGTGCAATGGAACAGGCTGCTGCC
>JAOXYM010000014.1:11465990-11479487 GCA_028567055.1 Leptatherina wallacei | reverse complement strand
AGATAGATAGATAGATAGATAGATAGATAGATAGATAGATAGATAGATAGATAGATAGATAGATAGAGAGATAGATAACCCATGTTTTGTTCCAGATTTGACTGACAGCAGGTCATCTTTCAATATACAGTACCATTCAAATGTTTGGACACACGTACCCTTTAGGTTTAAGGTGTATGTGTGTCCAAACATTTGACTGGTAATGTAAATAGTTAAGGTTTTCCTCTGTTCTGTGTCAGATTCTTGTTGCCATTGCTTAGTTGTATGTATGACCCATGTCAAGTTTAGATGTTATGTTCTTTCTTTCAGTTTTTTTGTTGTCCGTCAGTCTGTCAGTAGGTCCACCTTTCTTTCATTCGGGACTCCAGTTCTTTCCTCTTGATAAATAAAAATGATATATTTTTACTGTCTCTGCAATCCTATCTGAATTTGGGTCCTCTCCTTTACTTATTCTTGAAATAGATCTAAAATATATTATTCGACTTTCACTAACATACTACACATGGCATCGACTTCAAGCACCAACACACATACACATCATTGCAAATTCAGCCCACAAATAGATAGATCAGAATAAAAACAAATCTCCAAGAACCCCCAAATCACAGGATCTGCAAGTGACGATTAAGTCAGTGCATGGAAGAACAGTTTGACCTGTGCCAGTCAGAAGAAAAAGATAGTTAAATGAATATTTTGTTAGTTTTTTCTTATATTTAAGTATTCCGCTTTTTACTATGCAAAAATATTGAAATCTATTACAAAAAAAAATATCTATTGGTTATTCAAATTCACACTGGGAGCAAGCAGATTCTTTTTCTCCTTTGTCTGTGAAGAAACTGCCTTATAGTAGCTGGGATAAGTTCCAGTCCCTCTGTGACCCTCGAGTGGATTACGTGTAGAAAATGACTGAATGAACAGTTTGGGTTTAGTTTACTGCTTCAGAGTAAGGACAATGTATAGTGGTTGATTCAAATTAATTCTTACATCAAGCATAAGATTTCTTGATGAAAATGTGAATCCATCTACCAGATACATTCATATCTGAACAAGACCTAATGACTTCTTTTGGTTTTTGCATCATTGTTATGTCATTGTGATGCCCTGCACATTTTCTTAACTGCACTTTTGTAGTTGATTTGTCAATCCTATCTTTATACAAAGTGAGCAACTATGTAACATAACTAAAATAAAGCCTATTGCATATGGGCTTTTATCAAAGTATGTGGACTTTAATGAAAACAATATGTGGGATAAATACAATTAAGTGGTTATGGAAATCCAAGAAGTGGAAAGTAGCTAAAATGGATAGCTTAATGCTTTCCCTTGGATTCTCTGTTTGGTGGTATGAAAGACCCCAAAATCATCTCCAGCTGCTTTTGCTGTACACTCAGCAACAAAACAGCCAGAAAACATTAAGATTCAGATCATTTATTCCCAGTCCTGAAAAAGTAAGAGAGTTAAAAACCATCAACAGTTATTGTCTCACAGTACTGAAATGATTTAATAATAGAAAACATCTACTGTGTACATCACCTTAAAACTCTACAGCAGCACAGGTGGCCTCATGATGAAAAGCAGTGCTATTGATATGCTGTTCACACAGAATGTGTTGGTGCAAAAGAGCAAACTGTGAGGAATAAATATACTTAATAACATCTTGTGAAAAAGGTAACACTTTACTTTCGGTTCTTACTTTAGCTCCCTATTTAGCATTTACAAGTGGTTTACAAGTGGTTTATGCAAACGTTTATAAATAAAATGTGATGTCTGTTTGTCTCTCTTTCTGTCCTCTCCACCCCAACCGGTGGAGGCAGATGGCCGCCCTCCCTGAGTCGGGTTCTGCTGGAGGTTTTTCCTTCCCATTAAAAGGGAGTTTTTCCTTTCCACCGTTGCCTCTAGCATGCTCAGGATGGGGGTTGGATCGAAGACAAGATTTGATGCAGTCTGTTGGTTTCCTTAGCTAGGCTAATTGTTATGAATTGGCTTGTATGAATCAATGTATGACAATCAGATTGGCTCAAACTGATTGTCTGTGAAGCGCCCTGAGATGACATTATCGTGAATTGGCGCTATACAAATAAAGATGAATTGAATATTCAAGCCTTTTCTGTGCAGAAATCTGCCAAATCTAAATGAGGGGGTCTGTTGTTTAGGTGAAGCTGGAGAATGTCCATCAAATAGAGTTTTCTGTCACATCGGCAGATAATGGGTTGCCTTCAGGTGCCACTTGTCACTCTTTGTATTAGCTTGCATCCAGAAAACAGTTAAGCAGTTCAAAGCTGTTTAATTTATCATTCAATACAAACAAATATGTTAGGAAATGCTGCTTTACTCTGAATGTTCAGTGAACTTGAGATACATTAAGAGTTCAGTCTTTACCAGATGACAAGCACTGATTATCACACATGTGAACTAAAGAACTGGCATTAAACCCGGCTTTTTGCCACAGTGACTTTTTTGTCAACCACTTTCCTCATACTAGAATTTCCTTATGTCCTTCTCTGTCTTCTTCCACCCTGTCTGTCTCAGTTCTCTGGGGCTCCAAGTGCTCCTCAGAGCTGCAAGTGCTGTGCTGCATCTCCTGGGAGAAAATCCTGCGATGAGACTGGGTGGTGAGATCCAATAGATCAAAGGAATCACAGGAGAAGAGACTGTCCTCACTCACCACACTGGAGGGACGGCTACGGCGACCCTCCGTATCCCCAGTGGCCTGTAAGAGCTGCTGCAGAGCCTCAGGGAGTATCACAGGGGTGGAACAGGGAGTTGAAGTGGGATTGTCAGGAAGATCCAGACTGCGAGAGAACTTTCCGTTCCGTTTAAGAATACCTTTCCGTCTCCTTACTGCCTCTGTGCGCATGGTGGGACTATCATCTGTTGCTGGGAGACAAGTGTGCTGCTTGTGGGAGTCTGACAACCCTGCATTGCCATCTTTAATTCCTACTCCTGAGCCTCTTCTTTCAGAGGGTGAAATATAACTCGACTCTCTCACATATAAGTTCTTTAGTATCCCCTTCTTGGGCATCTTGGATGAAGGCTGCCTGAACATGGAGGGAGGTGTTAGGCTTGTGGACAAGACATCAGGATGTGTATGCGCAAGCGTGTGTGTTCGATAAGGCTGGGGAACAGCGGTACAATGTTCAGAGGAAGAGTTCTCTTTAGGAGGGTTGTGGAAGACAGAATCTAAACTCCTCTGGTGTTTTAGGATTCCCTTGGGTTTCCTTCTTTCAGTGGTGGAAGTGGATGAAATGGCAGCGGAAGATGCAGCTGTTGGACAAACACCACAAGCTCCCAGTGCAGTCTGGGGAATTGTATTCTCTTTGCGTGACTTCCTGAGGCTTGAAATCCCTCCACGTACCCATCCTCCTCCTCCTCCTCCTCCTCCTCCTCCTGCTCTACAGTCATTCTTCAGGGGAAAACTGAAGTAAAAAGAGGTTGAAGTGAGCTGAGAAGGACAGGAGGAGTCTGAAGGCAGGCACCCTGGGTCAATGGTCAATTTGCCAGGAGCAGTGACCCGATTCTGGCAGTCGATGTAGCGAGCCAGAAGAGGGGAGGGGCATTCATGGTGTGGAGATGAAGGACAGTCACACACACTCTCTTCATAGCCCCAGTTTACCCACCAGTGATTGGCCACATCTTCTATTGTGGCCCTCTCGTCCACACGCACCGTTAACAACCAGTCAATGAGAGCGCAGGCGTCTGGAGGGAACAGAGTCAGCAGTTATTTAAGCAGAGAAACTAACAAACACTCAAAGCAACAATATTTGACACCTGTGAATAGAAGACTAACATTGACATAGACATTGTTAGAGTTTACCTGACGGGGGGGGGGGCCTGCAATAGCGGCCTTGGATGATCTGCTCTGTAAGCTTAGCATGACTGGTCCCATCAAATGGCATGCTGCTGTACACCAGTGCATACAGCAGCACCCCCAGTGCCCAGCAGTCAACCTAACACGAAAACACAAACACAATGACAGATGTTTTTTAATTTCTTCTTATTGTCAGCTATTCTGCTTCATTTGGCATTGTATTTCTGGCAGCCTTGTATAATTTACCCTTTGTATTAAGATGGTTTTGTATTAAATCATCAGTTATTAATAATATTTCATACTGCAAATGCAGATGAATGGGCTAAATGTGTTTAATTGACAAAACTCTCCGAAAAACAAACAAGCAAACATAATAGCAGGGTTTTAAATTGTCTTTAAAACACATAAACTGTAATGAAGCAACCTAAAATTCACAATAATTAAACACAGCTTTCAAGTCAGTGGTTAACCTACCTCTGGCCCTTGGTATGGAAGCCCCTTCACTATCTCTGGTGCAGCATAGAGTGGACTTCCACAATAAGTCTGCAGCAGAGTACCCCTCTGGAAATGATTTGAAAGGCCAAAGTCAGCCAGCTGCAGAGAAACAGGGCAAATAAATTAACATTGATGTGTGAATCACATGTAAACACAAAGTGAACAAAAGTTAGACTGAGTCAGAGATAAACAAACTGCCTATCGCAGCAAAGAGCACCTATCTGTCTACAAACTTGTGTTTGCTTGTGTCCAACAAAGACTGATTAAACTACATGACATAACAGACAAATGAGGCAACGCTAAACCTTTCATAAAACCCATTTACCATTCTTCTCCAAATGCAACCTGGATTCCTTTTCAATGAGTTTGCTCTGCAAACTTGGAGTCATGTGGTGAAAACAAAACAACCCAAAGCGATTTCTCTTACAGGAGCCAAAAATAGGTACGCTGAGCTTCTGCCAGTGTGAGTGTGAGCGAGGAAAGTGTAGAGGGGCCAAAATCACAGGCGGCTCAAGCTCACGTAATGGAACAATCACTCACTTAAGCTTGCAAGGAGTTATGCACAGACATATTGTGCCTCATCTTTATCTAAGGAGATTAACATGCACACTAGCTCACTATCAGAACCTCTGGTGTTAAAAATATTCAGCATGACAGCTTTTTTTCCATGGCACACAGAAACAGAGACCTTACATACAGAAGTTGACAGCTGGTACACAGCCCAGCTCATGGTTATCATTTATTTTGAGCTGATAACAAAGTAACTTCAACATGTTTCTTGATGTTGCTTTGTGTGTCCAGCATGTATATCCTCCAAACAGTAGGCCACTTAAGTTCAAGCTCTCCTACTTGCACATCTATTTTGAATGATAAATTAATTAAATCTTTATTTGTCAGTATACAGTATATCGTACAAAACACACCAAAAATAAGGGACTTGTTCATCTCTGTTGCCAGCGTGTTGACCGTGTGTTTGTCCCAACATAGATTATGTCTAGTACATTAATAGTTGAGATATGTAATGCAAATACCTTTGTATTACACTGTGCATGACTTTAAACTTGATCATGATCCAAGATTTTATGTAACATGTTCCTGTCATCTTATAAGATTATAAAGCTGTACAGACATAACACACACATGCATTACACATAAACTTTATCATTTCCTGCAGCAGATGATGTAAACAGGCAGTGCGGTGAACCTGTGGTGATATGGTAGGCAATGAATGAGAAGCTGCTAAGTGGTCCACACATAATAATAATGTTTTGATGGTCACACAGAGCATATGTATAACTTTCTGTCTGGCACCGGTGCTAAGATCCCCTGCTGAATTCCCTGCATTCCCCTTTGGCCATGCACAGCTCCCATATAGGGGCAGTAATATCCAGACCGGGTAAAAAATATCCCCTAGGTTATTTTATAAGACCTTGTACTGTGTTTGCTCAGGTTCAGTGTGCATAGTTTAAATAATATTATCATTACTGTGAGCGGAAAATGCTCCAGTGTATGTTCTGAATGTGCACTTTGCAGTTTATTTTAGAGGTGTGAAAGTATTCCAGCACTCGTTCTGTGGAAAACCGCATGCTCAAACTTATCAGCCATTGTGTCATAACAGTGTTTATCTTTGTGTTCAAAAACAAAAGTATAGCCAAGAATATGAATATTGATGCTGATGATGAATAAGAGCTCATAGTGTCTTTAACTCTCTGTGAACCATGCTTTTGACAGGGAACATAAGTGTTTTATCTTTCCAAAATATGCAAATGGTCTTATGAGAGGGCTTATTATTCTTACCTTTACGTTCAAATCTTGATCTAATAGTATGTTCTCCAGTTTGAGGTCTCGATGCACCACTCCATTCTGCAAGGAAACAAATACACGCCATCATGTAGTGTGCTTGGATAAGTTTGACAAGATAGAGATAAGGCTTTGTTTGAGTAAATTCATCTGATGATAATTTTATCCTGATTGTATTAAAGCAATAGATTTAAGCAAATTGGTAACCCCCAATGCAGGCTAATTCAGCAGCCATTGGGCTGGTGGAAAAAAAGAGTTGTGAAGTGCAGTTTTTCAGCCTTGGGATGCTGCAGAGCAGCAATACCTCCAGAAATGTGCATAAGGAATGTCAGTGTGCCATCCAAACAAGTTAGAAGCACAGAGTTTTAAGGTGGGAAGTTATGTAGTGTTGCTTTAAGTACTTGGGTTTTAATGAGAGGCAGCTGTAGAGTCTGGTGAAGCAGAGCCAGAGAACACTTAACATCCAACAGGAAGAAAACTATGTTGCCAGATCAAGTTTTTTTCATTGATACTGAGTGGACCGTAATTCTTAAGGCGAGACAATGCTCCAATAGATAAGTGTGGCCACCCAGGAAGTTGTGAGATGCAGAAAAGCTTTAAATGCGGCTGCCTCAAAGAGCTTCTTTCATTAATTACATCCGTCTTAGTGCACAATGGTGCAAGAATGAGCCATGACTGTAGACACTGTTTTCAGAGAACAGGTACAAATAGATAAACAAATATGTTTAATCAGTTTATAATTTAGTCGTTTTTTCTTTTCCTCTGAATGGCCTGACCTTGACCGGATTTGGACAATAGCAGATCCGCTTAATTCTTCTCCTGAAGCTTTGGAAATCTCTCTGTGTGCCTTGCATTTCTCTGAGCCACATTCAATTATTCATTCATGCCAGAACATTCATGTCTATTTTGGGACAACATTCAAGGGCAGCAGGAGCACGAAGTTCTCCTGCCTGCACACTACAAAGCTGCAGGAGATGAATGATAATCTCAGTCTAGTGTGTGCGTTTCGAGAAGAATCCAAACATACAAAACCCTCTCTGTCACACCAAGCTCAGCTGACCGTCAGGCACAGCGCTTCATAGCTACCGTGTATTAATAGGATTTATGTATTTTCCTTAATTCCTGTTTGCTGGCACGGTGGTTGATTTTATGTTCAAAACAACCATAAAAAAAAACTAAAACAAGAATAATGAGCTCCTTTGCCAATGTTAACAGTCATTTAGAAGTAGGAAGCTAAACATGTCAGTGTGGCTGTGAAGAACGGTCAGTGTAATGCGTTCTTAACCCAGAAAGGTCTAAGAAGCAAAGTCAAGTTTTCCAGCAGTATACCGATTAGGATTTAGTGGATTTAGCAGTACAGTATTTGCTCATTACAAAGTGAATTTTCAGCATGTGCATCCATGTGCTGCCCTAATTTTTGACTAAACTCCAGTGGCACGTGTGAGCAACCTTGTGGCAGTAGTGGACAGCAGATGTGATTTGTCTGAAGATGCTTCTGGCTTCTGTCTCTGGCAGTCGTCTCCTCTCCTGTATGTAATCGTACAGCTCTCCTCTGCTGGCGTACTCCATCACTATCACAATCTTATCCCGGCTTTCGAACACTGTCAACACAGCACAAAGGGAAGATTCACAGTCCAGTCTTATCCAGACATATGCTTATATTAGTGAGTACCTCAAATCTGCATTGAAGAAAAACATTAAGAGATGTTATGTTGTTTGTTGACAATAGTGAATATAAAATGTATTTAATGGACATTCTTTTAGAGGATGCTTTGAGTTGACTTTTTGAATGTAATTTAATGAAATGCTGTGTTGGTTTTCTACTTATTTAAGCTGTGAAATCAGCTTTTCCCAAATCTCTGTTTAATCCTGAACGGAAACAGAAATTGCTCACACTATTACTTTTACCTAAGTGTGAACAAATATCAACTCTTGATACTAAACAAGATATTTTTAGGTTATAAGTTTAATTAAAAAACAAAAACCCAAAATAAGACTAAACTAAACAGCAACTTAGATAGTATTAAATGGAGAAGTCTTTGAAAATTATTCCAAAACATCCACTTGAACTAATTTAGGTTCATTTGTTTATACAAAATATAAATAGAACTTGTTGGGAACTATTTTCTGTAATAGATTAGCGCTGTATTGAGTGTTTTGGTAGTTTCAAGAGAGTTGGCTTAAAATAAATAGTGCCTGTGATCATAGCAGGGAACATGTCACCCATATAACAATGTGCCAGTGATGTAATTTTAATTATTAATGGGCAAACATACTGGTTTATAGACCAGAGAAGGAAGCCATATAAATCTTTAGGCACATACGGAATCCTTAGGTGGATTAAGTCACTGCTGGTCTTCAAATAAGATTTGTAAGTTTTGCCATTGTTATTCTTGATCCCTGAGCAGTGTTGCGCAACACTCCTGTACAGTGAGCACTTTTATGAGGGTATATATGTCTTCATATGAATTAAGTATGCATCCCTTCACTCATGTATCTGCCTTTAAAATATTAATCTGCTGATTAGACTGCAGGATAATTCATTATGGTACTTCAGACTTGTTCATGATTGTTTGTGTTTGCAGTCTTACCCTCGTGGAAGCGTATAATGTTAAGGTGCCTGAGTGAGGAGGTGATCTCAATCTCTCTCTGGATGTGAATTCTGTCCAGGTCGTCAGTGATGCGCTCCTTGCGGATTGACTTGATTGCCACCTGAAAGCAGGTAGTTGTGTGTCAACATGCTATAAGAAGGCTTGTTTTCAACTTGCAGATAAGTTGATCAATCTTGTGATTACATGTGGATGGTTAACAATAAACAACTGCTTATTTCTTTTGAGACAGCTCATCTTGCACAACTAGAAAAGAGCTGTCAGTGTGAGAGCTGTGACTTTGTAAAGTTTTAATCATGCCCATTATCAGAAAAGATACAGTACCAGTACACACAGACTCCTCAACAGCTGACACATTTTCTAATTCATCTTTCGCCTACAAACCGTTTCAATATAAGAAAAAACAAATAATTTGGTAAAGAAGTAAAGTATTATTTCACCCAAATGTTTAAACAAAGATAATACAGTTACACACTTGTATGCAAATTAAATCTATGGGTATTAGTGGTGATTATGAAGCTTTTAAAGGCTGGTCTCCTTTGATGTGAGCAAGCTCAGAGGCAGAAGGTTTACAGCTGCAGTGTTAACACTGCTTCATTTAATCCCAGGCACTCACTGCATCCTAATGTAACCCCCATCCTCTGAATACACAGGAACACACTAAAACAGACATCCAGACTTGAGCCCCTAAACCTCTTTGGATAGAGAAACTGTTACAGAAATGCCACCATACAAGACAGAGGTAAACTGATATCTGGGTGTTCAATTTAAAATATTTTGGACTTAAATACACAACGGATGAAAAAAAATACCTAGATGGCACATCAAATCATTGTAGAGCTTATTTGTGAGGTTGAAATCCAAACATAGAACTGCTCATTCTGCAGTATAATCTTTTCAAACCCTGAAGGGTCCCTATGGTTGAGTTGAGTTTTCCTAAAGGTCATAACTACAGCATTCTCAGCAGCAGAAAAAACATCTATAAGACACTGGAAGACACAGTTCACACGCTCTGTCAACTGCAGTGGTTATGCAACACAGCCCAAAAACACCGGTGAACTCCTGGGACAGGCTTGACTTTATTCAACTTATGGAGATGCTATTGAGCCCATTTTTTCTAAGTTTGTGTCTTTTCTATAATCACGTAGCAGCCATTGATTTTCTGACCTAAATAGCTGGGAGATAAACCGGGGACGACATTAAATACACTGCTAATACACTGTCTATACAGTTTTAAGTGAGGTCAGCTGGATCTAAAAAAAGGAATGGATTCGGTATGCATAAGCATGTGGACTCATCACTCTATAGGGGGGGACTTATTGTTCATCCAAACAATGTGCTGCTTGTGAAATATGCTGTTGTTGAAATATGAGCAGTAATGTGCATGAGTCATGCAAACCTAATCAGATATGCTTTAACATTACTAGAGTGTGTGAAAAAGAGCCCACAGACCACTTATTTTTATTATAAAACAAGTACAGTTGTGAAGTATGTACTGAGAGATATCCAGCCAAACAGAACAGAACATTTACATTCTCCTCCCATTCATTTTCATTGCAACAGGTCTGGGGAATTAGATGTAACTTGTCAACAGGACTGCATATGTACAAATCTTTAGGCGGTTATTGGAGTTATTCCAAGGTGAATCCATATGTGAAAGTTTATAACCTGACGTGTACTTTTTCTTACAAGCATATGTACACACCGGTACACACATACAAATACAGACTTGTGCATCCCAAAAAGTTGCTAAAAAAAAGAGTCAATAAACTCAAGGTCTGCGCTGCATCTGTGAAGGAAACAGTGAAATTACAAAAGCTCCTTGACAAATAGACCCTGGACCTCACCACTCAGCTACACACAGAGCCTTAAGCTGTCCCTTTCAAAGCCAGGAGCTACAGATATGTTGCTGATGGGGAATTGGACAAAGCCAAGTGGCCAAGTTAAAGCGATAATTGAACATTTTAGAAAAGTAAGAGGACAATTTCAGAAAGATGATCCTACTCTCATCTCTCAATTACGCCCAAGGTAATATTCTGTGATGAAATTGTGATCTCATAATTAAACAAAAGGACTACTGTAAGGAAGGAAACAAAAAAAAACAAAACAAAGAAAAAGCACTGCCTCTAGCACTGCACGGCAGCAGCTATGTCCAACTGGACTCACAGCAATCTGTCTAGCAATTATGATGTCCCCTCCTGTTTGGTTTCTTGCTTGTGTTGTTCTCACTCTCAGAAGTAAATTGCTCTGGAGAATCTCCTCATTGAGTTGGTTTGGTATGGAAATTGACCCACCAGCTTGTTATTCTAGCTGTACTAAATTATAAAAGAAAAACAAATATTAGTTTGTGGTTTGATATTGGGTTATGTGACTGGTCAGGCACGAAGACTTCCTGGAATCTCCACAGCTGAGGACAAGACTCCGGTAGGTCCATGTCTTCAACAAAAAAATAGTCCACCACTAATTACTGAGCTTCAGATCTTTATAATCATGCTCATTAATAAGTTTAGTAAGATTTTCCTGAGAAAAGTAAGAAGGGATTGAACTTGAAAAAGTGCAATTTTTTGAATGCCACTTTGAACAACTATGTACATCTGTATGGACTGAATACCTGCCAGGAAGACACTAGTAATTTCTGATGTCTAAACTCTCATGCTATGAGGGACTCCATCCATTAGGACAGCTGGTTGCCAGATTGTGTTACTTTGGAAAAGGGCCAGGCCACCTCTTTCCTCTACAGCTGCAGTGCAGCTTCACAAACAGAGTAATACAAGAGGGGTTTCAATCTTCAAAGATCAAACATTTGATACAAACCTGCTGTTTCCCTCCATATGTGGCAAAACAAGTTATCTCTTGAGGTTATGTGAGGATTAAAAATAAATAAATCTGCACAATGTGCAGAACTTTTTATGTCATTATTATTAATATGGTCCAGCTTTATAAACGAGTGAAGTTCCCAGTGAGGCAGCGTAGCCAGGACACTACATTTCTCATCCTGTCCTGTGCATTAGTTTTGTTCAACTCATACAGCAACTCAGACTTTTTTTCTGGGATGATTTTGTCCACTCTTTAATCTAAAACCAGTGCTATTGCTTCATCTTCCCTTTGGTCTGAAACTCACTCCTCCTCTTCCTCCTCCCAAAACTCAGACAAGAGCCCCTGAGTCTTGTTTCCAAAAATAATGTCCATCTTGTTTCAACAATCCCTGGAATGTGCTGGCTAATGGCCCAAGGAATTCAGCATTTTCCCCTTGTCCAACCAAACCCTTTCACCCTGCAGGCAAATGTGTAATAGGCCTTCTGCCCTCCTCTTTTCTTTTATCAGCATATTTTTAACATACTTTTACACTCACTCTTGGTTTTTTTCTCTAACACATCTTAACATTAAGAGTTATTGGAAGCAACAAGCAGTTTCACTCACACAATCTGATTTTCAAAAAGATTATCCTTATTGCCATGTGTTTGCTTATTTAAAGATCAAATGGTTAATTCAAGGCTGATGAGGCCTCTTTGTCTTTATGTTCGGAACACAGGAGGGAGAGATTAATACCCGACTGTAGACATAAACTCACGATTATTGAAACTAATCTGCCACCACACAGTTTTTAACCCAAATATAAAATGTGAAATTTGATAGAAATACGTAGCCTACTTTAGACTCATGGTCTTGCCTGTATGTTTCGCTTAGTTTTTGTATTATGATTATAATGAATGTGTCCCTTTCTTTCTGTGCTGACTGACTCAGACCAAAGGCATCTCAGTCTGGCGGCACAGGAAGCAAGAAAATGGGTCCAACACACACACGCACACACTGACACACACGCGCGCACACATTAGTTTGGAGAAAAGACCAGCACACGACTCACCGTCCTCAGGCTTGCTCTCTCTACCGCTTTCTTCACTTTTCCGTAAGTGCCTTTCCCCAGAGTCTCCATCACCTCATAACGGTGTTTCAAGTTGTGTTTGTGCTGGTGCTTCTTCACTTCCTCTGGTGCAGGCGATGCCCGACCCATCGCCCCAATGTCTGCGTTTCTCTGCCGCTTGTCTGCGCTACAGGGGCGACGGCCGTCCATCCTCGGGAGCTGCTCACCGCCAGGGCGGCTGCTTGATGCCGCCTCCTGCAGACAACCGAGCTCGGAACGCTGACTGGGATTCATTGCGCCTCTGTTGTCTGCCTCACGTCTGCCCATCCTGTGCACTGTGCGCACCTGTCAGGAGCAGCCTGCACCAGGGCGCAGTCCCTAAATATTCTCGAGTTCCGAGCGAAAAGCACACCGAGAACCTTTAAATGGCCCATACAAAGCGTTCGTTAAATCATTGAAAGTAAGTCACTGAGGAGACCCATCCGATCCATCTTGACAGCAGCTGCACTTATTTCTCTCTCCCCCCCTCCACTCCAAACCGCAGCAACAGGAGCGATGAGAACCACATGGTCCGGAGCGATGGGTGGAGCCTCCTCGTTGTAACACTCAGCAGCATCCAGGCACGTCACGCTCACTTGGGATCATTTTAGGCTTTTCCGACAGCACAAGAGAGCAAGACAGGGAAGAAGGCATGTTTGAAATGTTCTACCCTCCTGGTCAGACTAGCCCTGTTTCCACTACTTCAGTCAGGCATGTTTATTGATGCTTGCCACGCAGTGAGCTCAGAAAAAATAAATCCAGTATTAAAGCCGCGAGCGGCGATGGAGGCCCTCGCACCTCTGGCGACGCTTGGCCTATTGCACCGCCTCGTCCCCACGCAACCTCCCCTTCACAACGCTCTGACCTACACCTGCAGCCACTCA
>JAOXYM010000014.1:11444958-11458607 GCA_028567055.1 Leptatherina wallacei | reverse complement strand
AGATAAAAAATAATACTCGATGTAAGATGTCTGTTTAGATAAGACCTGTGCATGTATCATAGAAACCTCCTCTCATTTAAATATAGAAAAGTTAAATTAATCTTTGGCTGGTGATGGAGATTGTGTCACTTTTACAGCTGTCACTCGTTGTCCTAATCATCTTCAGTATGCAAATTGTCATGTTTCATCGCCTGGCTGGGATTGGCTCTACCTAGAAACCCCTTCATCGCCCACTACTTGATTTGCCTCCTCTAACAGCTACAAATCCAGTCTTTGAAATCAAGACTTTGAATGATTTTCACACTATTTTCCAATAAATAACTTCTTTGTTTGTTAAAATAAAAGTCCCAAATATGATATCCCCCTGATGGAGTTAAGTTTAGCTATGAGATAGGTTATCTATCAAGTGAGATCCATTAAAATTTGAGAATTTTTGCCACTTTGAATTCCTTAGAAGATAGAATTTTGAATTATAGTCAATCAAATCAATCTTTATTTATTTCTATAGCACTTTCATACACAGAGCAGCTCAAAGTGCTGTACAAAATAGAAAAAACAAACAAGTGAGCCCAACCCACCCGCACACAACAGAGGATATTATGAGGACAAAAATGTTATTACACAAAAAACGTCCAAAACCAAACAATGACAGTAAAAATAAATATGAGGAATAGGTAAATAAACATAATAAATAAATAAATAAATAAATAAAATTAAAAAGTAGAATAAGAGTAAAACAATAAAACATCTAAAACAGCAGGTTAAAATTTTGTTGTTGAAAGAAGCAGAATAAATGATAGTTTAAATCGCTTGAGAGAGAAAACAAAGGAATAAAGGAATCTAAATAAAAGACTGAAAACGTGTCATCAGTTTTGATTTAAAAACAATAAGACACTCTGCTGCCCCCAGGTGTTCTAGAGTGCTGGTCCGTAACTATGGACCATAGCAAGAAAAACCCCACTCACCTTTAATTTTGGTCCTTACTTTAGTGATAATAATGAGGGTTCTAGGCTCATAATGTAAATGTAGTTCTAATGAATATTCAGGATAGAAACCATTAAGACCAGTAAAACTAACAGGGAGCCAGGCCATAAACATGGCCACAACCACCATGTATTTCAATTATAAACTTCATCATCTTAAGTGGTTGTTGCTGTTCAGAATATTAAGTTTGGGCACAGGCACAATCACAAATGCATTAAGAACCAAACTAAACTACTAATATATCACCATTATCTAAGCTTTATAAATCTGTGTTACTCCCACAGTGCAGCTCACATTGGTTTGTGATCAATAGGCCTACTATGTAAATCTCTACAAGTATGTAAGGGACCCATCTAAAAGCCTAGATTCGAATGACCAGAAACTTTTCACTTTAATGTTCAGAGATCTAAAGTTGCTGTATTTGGTTATAGAAATTTCAGAAAGAAATGTTTAACCCTGTATTTACTTGATGGCATTGCTGTTTAGCAGGATATCTTCTATGTTTAATCAATGTGACTTACCCTTGAATAAATCAATGCAGCGCATCCAGATCTCCCACAATACTAGACTCAAGGCATAGATGTCCCCCTGCATGAGGAAGAAGCTGCTGTTGAGGTTTACAGAGCCTTCCAAGATCTCAGGGGACATGTAGTTCAATGTGCCAAGTTGATCTTGACCCTATAGGAATTTGAATTGATTTGTTCGATAAATTAGATTTTTCATTGATGCAGGTCTCAATTTGTTTTTCTTGGAGACTTTTTACTGGCTAAAAAAAGGGTAATTTTGTAATGGCAAACTCAGTCTTTTCCCCTACTTCTCAATAAATGAAATGCTTTTCCTCTAACATTACCTGCTTTTTATTCCCACCAGAATGTCTCAGTGTCATGTTTGTAATGTGATGTTGCCAGAAGCCATGTCCTGAACAAGAATGGAGGATGGTTGAGCATCCAAAATCACACAGGGCACAAGTCCCATCTGTTTTAACCAGCACATTGGAGCTGCTAAGGTCTCTGTGAGCCACAGGAGGTTTGTATACACCTGCAAAAAAAGAGACAAACACATGTACAGAGATGCTAATTAGTGAACATACTGTATGTGCAGTTTGTATTTTTAAATATCATAAATTTCATGGACAAAGATGGCCTCAGATACAATCTATAATCAGGAATTTTTGCCTGCTTGAAGTTTACAATAATGCTTATATCACCCTTTTGAACTCTTTTAAATAGCGTTCTCTCAGAATAATGTGTTGGATTTTTGTTACAATATGCACACATGCGTCATGCTCTCTGTAAGTGCTACAATGTCCAGACACATTGTTTAGTGTGTTATTCTGGCCAGTACCATTGCTGTGGAGGTCAGAGTGGAGATAGGAAAGTCCCTGTGATAAGGACTGGCACAACTTCAGTGACTGTGTCCAGCTGGTGGTATGTTTACACAGAAAGGAATGGAGAGAACCCTGAAATTAAAGGGAAACTGATTATCTATGTCTGAAGCATTTGGCTACCTAGACATCAGTATCTACACTGGGAGAAAAAAACATCGACTATAATTCGGATCTCAGTCAATTATATCAAAACAAGAAACTGAGAATATGAACTACATATGACCAATTAACTATTTATGAGCGATGACCAATTAAATCAGATTCAAACTCAATTCTAATGAAGAGAATTAAGTCATTCAATTAACACATACAAAACGCTATAATTTGCTGGTAGAGAGCCCACAAATTCATTCACATTCAACTGTTCCATAAAGCAGGATTTAAAAAATCTTTGGCCATCAACCATCCAGAGGATCAGATCGGAGCTGAAATTAGAATCAAATAAGAGATGTCGTTGCATTTGTTGCAACTTTTTATGAATCACAACTTTTAAAATAAGAATACTTTTATAATGAAGTGGATTACTTGATCATATTTACTAGATTGTATTGGATTATAATGTTAGATACATTCTGTGTCTGTTTTCTACTGTCTACTATTCAACTGTTTATTCTAAAAGTACAATACAAGACAACAGAGGACCACTGAGTGTTCCACAAGAGCAGCTCAGCCAAAACAGACTCACGGGAAAACCCAGGATTTGTTGACTATAGTCTCACCCCTCCCTTTGTGGGAGGTATTTGTCTAATCATTGAGAAATAATCTCTAAGTTCACTTTGTCCATCCTGCACAGCTGGGATGATGCACATGAGGCAGACATGGCTGCCAGAGCGATGAATGGTGCAATTAAAATTCTTATGAGTGACTTTGCTCTCTGGCAAGACAGCCATTAGATGGATATCTCCAAATAGCAAAGAATAAATAAATAAATAAATAGATAAATGAATAAATAGTAATGCTTGGGTCTGGGGTACCCGGGTTCAAGTCACCAGAGTACCAATAGAGGTGAACCACTGCTGGCCCTTGAGCAAGACCCTTGCTCATGCAGGATGGTCAACACAGTAAATAGTGCAACATGGTTTCTACATGTTTCCTTCACTCTGGAATGAAGGATTTTTGCAAGTTGTTATACAAGCACTAGGAGAAGTTAGAGGAACCTAACTCTTTCACAGACTGTCTTATCTAGTGTTATACATTGATATTTAAATTTGATGTATTGAAGCTTTAAGAAATTTTGTTCACTCACATTTTTAGCATACTCCAACACAATGAACCAGCTATTATCATCTGGTTTCCTCCCAGTGCCCAGGAAGCGAACAATACCACAATGTTTCATCATTGGTAGCTCATAAATATCCTTCTCTGTGGTAAACTTTTGTTTCCAGCCAGCAGCGTACACTTTCACAGCCACCTCAGATCCCTTGTATTTCCCTTGAAAAACACTGGCAAAATGTCCTTGGCCTAAAACCTGTAAAACATAAGGTCAAATAAGTTGTCATGACCTACACACGGATGACAATGCACTTTGAATCCATTGGATGGCGGGACTTACCTGCTGTAGTTCAATGTCACTAATGTCATTCTCTGAAGTTTTTGCTTGACATGAACATAATGGTTGAATGCTGTAATCATGGCAGGAGGATGGCTGATTCTTCTCTAAAATAATGTTATATCACACTCATTAAAAGCATTCTGACACAGCAGTAATGGCTCTATTCATATGAAACTAGCTAGTTACAGAGCAGTGAAAGAGGTAAAAGGGAGTTGTGTGACAGAGATAAAGAGCAAGGTCAGTGAAGCAGATAAAATGAAAGCATTTCAAGGATGAGTAAAGACATCATGAGAACTTAATAAAAGTTTGGAAAATGTGGAAACACTTGCTACTAAGTTTTGAAATTGAAAATCTTAGATATGGAGAGAGTATAATTTTCTCTGCTATGAAATTACAACAATACTGTGTGAATTTCTTTTGAGCCATAAAGTTTATCAAACACCTGACAACCCAAACTGTTGGTAAAAACTATAGGCATTAAAAATAACCATCCAATTAATGATGCGAACAAACACATTATCAACATTACCCTTCAGTGATCATTTAGATTATTTTGTTCTATGAGTAATAGAATCAAAGTACAAGAGCACTCTGAGAAGACAGACGTCTGTCAAAGCTAACCATATCTTTCATTACATAAGAAAATGATTTGGATCGTCAGTAAAATTGAATGGGCTCTTGCTTCCCTCGTGTTCAATTAATAGATTTAGTTTTAATAAAATCAGTCCTGGGAGATTTTGTATGATGTTATAAGAAGGTAAACAAACACAACTAAAAACAAACCTCCGTCTTGGTTCTTCATCTTAACTGAGGAATAAGGAGAAAAAAAACAAGAAGCAATAGCAGTGAATGTACAGCAGGTTCTTCATGATATAGCTCTGGACAGTTCGAACTCAGATACGGAAACATAATTTTTAAGAATATTGTGCCAAATTGCTTCCATAAATCAGACTTACTTAACATGATGAACCTTAATCTTTTTTTTTTTTACATCTTTTAAGAAACTGCAGGACCAAGGGATTTAGACTGAATCTGGTTAATTTCAGAGCAACAGCCATCTTCTTTTGTCATATTAGATTAAACTGGAATTTGTTTACTTTTATTGTTTATTTCTATTTTCTAACTCAAGTCCAGAGGTGGGAATTTTGTTGGAATGCTCAGTCAAGCTGAATACATGCAGAAAAATACTAGCAGAAAACTAGCAGTCAATCAGTTCTTCTACCAAAAATACTCAAAGTTCAAACTGAAGGATACACTAAAGATTGTATATAATATAATCATAAACCTCTTTTCATACCAACCCTGCATGTGATTGGACTACATACCCTAACAAATGTACATGAATTATGAAGAATTTATAAAGTCTCAGTTGTAATGTGATTCACAAAATCTTTGCTACATAATTTGTTTGAATTAAATATTTTAAAAAGTACCGCTCATGAAATATGTTGACAGGCTGTGATCCAAAAATCTCATTACTGGTCCAGAAAGTTGTGAATCCTCTCAGTTTGATCATTTTGATTTATAATCTAGCAGACCCTTTACAAAAATCCATCACAACCGACTGGATCAAAGTGAAAACCCCTGAACCGTGATGTTGCTAATGCTGAAAAGAAAAAGGAACTTACTTTTGTCTTTATGGATACTTCTCAACTTGATAGCAATAATTATGACACCAGTGACGAGCAAAATCAACACCATAGCAATTTCCATGGTTTTATCTAAAAGAAAGGACAAGAAGTGTGATTAAAACGGAATGTGAACTGGAGTTGGTTTTCTTGGAAGAGATGTTGTTTCAATCTTTTTTTTAAAGAAAAAAGAGAAAGAGAAAAATTACAGGAAACTAGTTAGTAGATTATAGTCACCTCTTATCAATATACCTGCAAAATAGGATTTGGTGCGTGGAGACTGCTCTGGTTCTAGAGTCCACGTAATGTTGCTGTTACAAAGGTCTGTATTGCACACACACCTAATGAAGGTAGTTTTGAGCCATGGTTGCACTGTGCAGGTTGCATCTGGGCAAGACATCTGTACCATATGACAAGCTGCAATAAAAAAATAAGAAAAATCAATCTCGACAGCCCCACTAACACACAACTACATCACAGAAAATGATATCGGCTAAAATTGTGTGGTTTGAGTCTTAATTTGAAAGTCCCTTTGAATCCATTTTTAAAATACAATGCTGCTGTGCTTCAAATATTTAAGTTTTCTTACCAAGGGTATCAACCTTTGGCAGGCCATTTTTGATCATATAAATACCCAAACAGCAGTTGGTGTTTTCACAAAGTTGCACGGACCCGCTCACATTGCCAGCAGTAATGTATCTGTGGTTCCGTTTGTGGGTCACTTGGAAAACACACTTTCTCTTTGGAATTAAAGACTGGTGAGAGATGCATGTTAAAAGGCTTTCTAAGACAAAGAGGAAGACAAACAATGTGTTAGAACAATGTTGATTTATGAGCAAAGACAATGGGTCCAAATATGCCACACCTTTCTGTGTGAAAAGATTGATATTTGAATTAATTATAAAACTGTAAATATAAAACAAATAAATTGTAAAACTGGAAATATAAAACAAATTTCCTAAGTATAAATTAGATTCAAATAGAAAATTTTATTGGATGGCGCATACTGTGAAAAAAATCCCTTTTTACAGTGCTTGAGAGTATATATTGGGTGTCTGCATTCACTACAAAAAGCTTCACAGTGAGGGGTGCTACTTCACTCTCTGTCCTCAAATGGATTAAGTAGCCTCTCGCTATAAACTGCAGGAAGGTGGAACTGGGCCATCGAACTCTGCATACATTTGTTTTGGTTGTTTTTCTTTAAAGCCATGCCTACATACCCTAACCATAACAAGTTGAACTGGATGTGAGTGAAGTTAAATTTGGGCACAGTCTGATTATTCAACTTCAAATTAGTCCACTTGAAAAGATGTTTAAAGTAATGGAAGAAAAATGGGCTCCTCCAAAGCATTTCATTAACACCACCTCTGTGAATTATATCAGCTTGTAAATAAGAGCAACCCATGTCTCCTTTAAAGCATAAAATCGACAGCATCTGTAAATTAGTTACTAAACAATTAAAGAAGAATTTGAGATTAATATTTCCAACTAATAATTTTAACTTTTAATCAAACAATTCTGAATGTATTTATTTGTGAAGAAAGGGCCATATTTGTGGATGTTTGATCATTTAAAATAATTTACAAAGCATTGTCAGACAATATCCCCACAATAAAGCCTCATCAACTAAAAACTGAATAACATTGTAAATGAATAACGATTAAATCAACAACAGTAAAATACTGAAGAAAAAAAATCAAATGAACACAAAGGAAGCGGTTTTTAGTCACTCACCGACAGCCAGAACCAGCAGCCACCGTAGCATGATTGTTTAATCTGAGCCTGCAGCAGCCAAGCTGTCAAGGAAGTATCCTTTCCTGAAATGTGAGGAGTTTCCCACGTTTCCATACACCACTCCCACACCTGCTCTTTTGTCTTCAATTCAAATCAATTCAGATACTCCCAGTATATATCACATGAGCATCAACATCATAATCTCAATCTGAAAGACATCTGGAGAAATCAGCTGCATTCTTTCACTGCATGAAGTCAAAGATTTGTTATGGTTTTGTTCCAGGAGTGGTGAATACTTGATAACATTGTAGTGCAACACAAGTGTAAAACTTTGTCTTGGCAATAATAATTGCACTTGTGAATAATCTTTCTCAGAGTGAAAGGAGGACTTTAAATTGTTCAGAAATGACTAAATTTGAAATTACTTAACTTAGTTTTTATGCTCCTCACATGTGGAACAAACTGAGGGTTTCTTTCTTTCTTTATTCACTTCTGTTGTTTATTTTGTGATTGTACTTTTGTTTTTAATTCTTCTTAATGCTTTCTGCACCCCGCTGTAATGTTTCTAATGTTTGTATGTACAGCACCTTGAATTGTCCTGTACATGAAATGTGCTATACAAATAAATTTGCCTTGCCTTGCCTTAATAATCATTATGGGATAGACAGCTGCTTCTCTAAAGACATTGCTGATGCCTTTCCTCCTTATCATTGTGTTATCACACACTTGAATGCTCCAGTCCAGCACACTGCCAAAACTTCTGCTTTAAAGAGGTGAACACACCTCCTGATAATCAGTTAATCAAATGCATTTTATAGCCACACATGACTACTAAATATCTTCTTAATCCCTAGAATCAGTAAGGATGTACTCATTGCTTCTTGATTTTACATTTCCAGTATGTATGTAAGACCTCCTAAAAACACGATTTTATGTTTTTAATGTCATAAAATGCACATGTAAAGATCACATTTAGAGCTCATTTGTTGTAGAAACTAATGTTGTGCTGGGAATGAATGATAACTTGGTTGGTTTACTTGAGGTAAAAAAGTATTTTTCTGTGATAAAACCTAGACTGATCCACAGAACAAAATTGCACCCAAACAGATTCCACTCACATTATGACCTTATTTCTGAGACAGCTGTAATCCAGCAGTGAGGTCATAAAGTTTCTGGATTGTAGATCTCAACAGAGCTCAGACAGCGAGGTGCTTGTCCACGGTCTTCTCCATCACATCCTATACCACCTGGAAATACACACAGGTTCTTCCATTTTCTCATGCAGAAAACCTGTCTATGCAGTATTGCATACAGTAATGTGGTTTGGTAATCTGACCTAGTATGCAGATTTCTCCATTGAGGACAGCGGTGCTACAGCGGTACCTTGAGTACTTCATCCTGGCACATTCTGTCCACCCGTCTTTGCTAGGATCAAACTGAAACACTCGGTTACTCAGCTTGTCATGTTCATCATCTGGCTGATGCTGACCGACGAGGAGAGGCATAAGTGGGATGAAAAGGATGAGAAAAATTTAAAGATAGTTCAGAAATGAAAAGAAGCATAACATTTTATATAAAGATTTCATCATCTCTTTTTAAGACACTCAGTAGAATCAACTGTAATCCCTATGGGATTTATTTATATGTTTAAGTTAATCTTGGAGATTTTCAAAATCTTATGTAATGCTGTCAGTAAAGGGGGCCAAAGTCTGGTCTCATATTTTATTTGAAGCCCTGCATAGTTTTGATTGTAGTTAAAGGATTCAAATTGGACTATTCTTATTCTTATTGATTGTTTACATTTTTAATACAGCTGTTTTTATAGGTCCGAAAAGCAATGGTTATTTCTCAGGGCTTTTTAGGGCCACAAATACAATCATTTTCACATGTCCACAAAATATTACAGCTGGCTGAACCACAGAGAAACAGGGCCTTTGTCTGCTTTAGGCTGGCCTGAACCTGCCCACCAGCACAGATTTCTACAGGGACCACAATAAGTTTAAATAATGAACCAGCTTACTCTTGTGACATTCCTTTACAGCACAGTGAAAAAAACAAACAAACAGTGAAAATTTTATTCTGTACTTGTGGGGTCCAGCCCCACATAGAGAGAAACTCCTTCAGGCTCACAGCACAGCGGCAGGCTAAAGGAAGTGGTAGAGAAGCAAAGTTGAGCCAGCTGTCTCCTCCCTTCAGTGACCATCTATTCATGCCACCAGGGATCACATAGTGATACATACTTTGTTTTGTCTTTTGTCTGCAAAATAAACTATAAATAAAAAAAATTTTAATGTCAAAAAATTTTGATTATGTACTTTCATTTGACCACCTATCAAATAAAGGGCATCCCCTAATAGCCCTAATGCATACATGTCCCTGTAGGGTGCTGAGCATAACTCCACCCAGCTATTCTCCTCTGAGTTACTGTACCTGGAACATAAGCAGGCTGCACAGAGTTAGAGCAGGGCCATTTAGAAATATGTGTTGGGCTTTTTTTTCTAATCTATACCCACCTATAAATACCCTCTTTATCCTGTGTTGATCCTCTGCCTCTAAGTTGTTGTCTCAGGTCACCGATCCTGCTGTGATCTACCCCGTACCTCTACATCCTCTCAGTTGAGAGGGTATGTATAGTAAATCTTTATACCACTGGGTGCATGGCAAAAACTGAGGTTAGCAAGTCCCCCACGTCGAGGACGAGGTAGAGCTGATGTCTCACAGAGACCTGAGATCTGGAGAGCAGCATCAATCATCCCAAAGCCCTCAGCATCCCAGCAGCACCTAGAAGGTTCATACATAAGCATGAAATTTTATCTACTCATCTCTTGACAAACAAAGCTAAGGAGTCTTGATTTTCATGGCTCCTTCCAGGCTCTGAGCAGGCGTGTCTCTGCAGCTACATCTCCCTCTCCGGTCTCCCTCACACCACATGTAAGCATTACCTGCACGAGAGAACTTATCAAAATAGTGTTTCACAACATCATCAACATGTTTGTATGTCACACTTTTCCAAACCACTGTTTTGGATCACCTGCATGGCCACTTTACCTGGAAGTAAGGGCTAAATGCAGACAGCACCACCTTGTGGCTGTATCCTCTCCAGCTGCCTGAGCACAAGTAAGCTGTGCTCTTTTTGCTTTTAAAATGATTTCAGGTGGTTTTCCTCAGTAGATGTGAATGATGAATAAATAGTTAAATAGCATTTCAATTTTTCATTTATTTTAGATACATGTATATCCTGACAACCTGAGGGCTCCACAGACTTTAGAAAGTTTTAAAAAAGGACTCAAAACCTTTTTAAGACATTTTAATTCTTAAACTTTTTTATTGCTTGTGGGCTGATGTGATTTTATTTGTTTATATAATCGTATTATTTAGATTTTCTTGTAGCACTTTGAGATTGTCCTTCATGTAAGTGCTTTACAAGTAAAATGCATTATTATTATCATCCACATGGCTGTCCAGGGCATTGTTGAGGCTGTTACCCTGGGAATGAGATATACCCTCTGCAGGTGGCAGTTGCTGGGTTCGTGCAGGCGTTAGACTGGCACATTCTCTTGTGAGCTTTTCCACTGTAGCCTGGCAGTTTGATTTGCTACAGGAGTCCACATTTTTGAATTGTGGATCCAGTAATATGGCTAGTGTCACAAATGTTTCTTTCTCCAACACTGCATATTTATCTTGGTACTTCATTTGTTACTGTGGTGCCCTGTCTGGATGTAAGGTGCTTCAGCATCTTCACAAATGGTGAAGATGCTGGATCATTTTTGATCCAGAGACTCTTTTCAGTAGACTTTTCTTTTGTGGCATCTAGGAATAGAGAGAGGACTGAAAGACTGATCTTTTGTGCAATTATACCTCAGTAGAGTATGGGACAGGGGTGGTGTTCAGATTGCTGAGGGCTGCACCCAGAGACTCCCTCTGCTTGTGCAGCCGCTGGAGCATTTTGAGTGTGCTGTTCCAGCGGGTATCAACCTCTTGCAGAAGTTTATGTTCTAGTCTTCCCATTTGTCACTGAATATCTGACAACTTTTCTTTTGCTGTGATGTGTGATTTAAAATGTGCCACAATTCTCTGTCCTGGTTCGAATTTCATCAAGGTCTTATGTTTGTGAGATAGACTTCTTCACTGCCATATTGAACATGTGTGCAAACAGCTGATGTGGCAGACATTGAAGAGACTGGCACATGCTATCAAATTTGGTGCTGAGTCTGTGAACTGACTCCTCCAGCTTCTGATTTCCCTCTCTGCCATCAGATTGTTTTTGGCCTCTGCTAGGTTTGCTGTAGTATGGGACAGGGGGGGGATTTTTTAACACCCAGTAGAAAAGTTGACAGCTGACAGCTGGACCTCTTTTGTAATGAAGTGCCAGGTCACTGCCAAATAGGCATCTATATATTAGGATTCCACAGAAAAAAATAGTCTATAATGAATTACTATTACAATACCAGAAGAGCCAGCAGGATGGGCTTCAGCTGAAGTGCTCTGCTGCTGAGTTGTTGCATGCTTGGGTTTAACACAAAGATGCCCCAACATTGTGGTTTAAGAGTCACATTGGTAGCTCTTGGGAATTTCCCAGCAGGCTGCTGTGTGCTTTTTAGTAACGAATGACCTCTCTAGTGAATGACTGTCTACCCTCTATACCAATAAAGCCCTGATTGGTGAAGTGCTTAAGCTTCTCCATACTTAAAAAATAAACTTTTGATCTCAATCATCTAAATGGGTCAAGACACCTTGTCCCTGTTTACTCAGGCTTTCTAGACAGATAGGAAGTCTGATGGTGGTTCCAACATTAACCGTTAGATAATGATGGAGACTGCTGTGTTCCTGGTCACTGAAAATGTGTAGAAAATACTGTTGTACTCTTCCTCAGATCTGTGCTTTGAGTATTCTGTCGGGAAGGCAGGAATTTCAAAGAGAGGAATTAAATAGAAACAAGATCTGTCTATCTTGGCAGAAATCTCTTGTTTGAATGTAAATGCTTCCCTGTCCTCAATCTTTATCCTTCTCTTTTCAGATCCTTTCTGACTCCCTGAATGATGTGTGTGTTGTCTGTTAATTCTTGTTATTTTTCTTTGTCAACATTATATCAAACTGTATTAAACTTAATTTCCATTTGTATCTACAAATTACTTATTTGTTGAGAAATGTCCAAAGAAAACTCCCACCAAAATTCCCTTCATCCCACCAGTCCAAAATGAGTCATAAAAGGTTATTATTTAACACATACTGCAAATGATACTGCAATGACCTCTCCATTCCAGCAGGTAAAAAGCTTATCTCACTATTTTCTCTGTGATAAAAGCCAATAAAGGCACTTAGGTGTGTGGCAGCATTGTATAGTCTGAACACTCAGAGTGAATGCCTTAAAAGTCTCAAGGTAAACAGAAATGTAGGTTAAGAATGTGTTTGTTTTCCCAGTTTTAACTTGTGCAAAATGAACAGGTTACTTTCATAACATCTTGACTTGAGTTAATTTATCATTTTGTTTTACAAATATTGTATTGGATTTGTTTCACTATTATTCTAATTGTGAAGAATATATGTAAAAATATGAAAATGTTGCCGTTTTTATTTGAATTTACTGCTACAATTAATAGTGTTTTAATTATTGAATTGAATTGAATTGAGATTTTTATTTTCTAATTATTCTCAAAAGTCAGCAAGCATGCACAATATTGGTATACAAATGTTTGCAAATTTTCAGATTTTCCATTGTTTGACTGGTTTTGCTGGACATGTTAAGTATTTTTTATCTAAACAGTTATGTCTCTTATTATATTGAGGGTTTAAAATTAAAAAAAAGGCTTGAGTCTCGAATTTATGCCATCCCTTAACTCACTGAATAAAGAAAACCATTTTGACAAATCCCTGAACGTTAACTAGCTCAGCATAAACATCTCAAAGATAATTTTTAGAAGTTGTGTCAGTAGTGTGACTGATGAATTTGTGTTTTAGGTCACCCAGTCCAAAGGTAAATTACCTTTTATATACTAAGTTTTCATGCTTAAGTCAAACATTGAACCATTTTTAGTATCATACACACAAAGAGAAATTTGTATCTCTTCTAGAAAAATGTATATAAAATATGCAAGGTTTGAGTTTGTTCTGCAAATGACTGTGTTTTAATCTGCTTGTTCCACCTCTTGTCGTGTTTCACATTTTTCAAGGTTTTGCAACCCAAAATGTTGAGTTCCAGAAAGTTTCTGGTGGTACAAAATGTAAAGTTTTGCAGATAATCTGACTGTGACTCTTGTCAAAAAGGCTGTGCCTTTTGTGATACCCAGACTTGAGTTTGGGGTTCTTTCATTTATTTTTCAAGGTGTATATAGTCTTCCACTTCCACCTCTCTTCTCACAGTTAT
>JAOXYM010000014.1:11411451-11430947 GCA_028567055.1 Leptatherina wallacei | reverse complement strand
ACCTGACTCAAATCAGTGGGTAATTAGCAGACTTGAGCAGAGCTTGTCTGAGTGTGAGTCAGGTGTGTTGCAGCAGGTAAACAACAAAAACCTGCAGGACACCGGCCCTCGAGGACCAGGATTGAGGATCCCTGGCATTCACACTAATAAAAAAGGAAACTAAACTGAACATGACAGACATAAACCAAAACCCTAGAACCATGACAATTTTAAACATCCAAACTTTTCTGGATTTCGGGTTGTACATTTGATTGGCCTACATTGCTTATTGTACTACAATTTCTTTATTTACTGGAGCTTCTTGCTGAGAGTTAATAGTTTAAAAATTCCGCCCCTGCATGAGCCAAAGATCTTTCTTTTTTTTAAATTTACAAACCTCTACGTCGCTGGGTCACGTTATGTAATCCGGGTCTTGCTGTCAAAGCTTCTGCAGCATTTAATGGCAATTGGAAATTCGGGAATTAATACTACCTTCCAGAAAAAAAAAAAACTATCAGATTACTCCGTTGATACTTGGACACTTCGGAATGTGTCAACTATTACATTTTACGTTAATCCACAACAGGCAACTTCCACATCAAACGCAAAAACCTTCTCAAGTTAATACTTCATAGAGGACAAAATAACACAATGTGCCATTGGCGCACAAGTAGGCTACTTTTTTTTCCCCTATAAACTGCAAAATAGTTTAAGCGTGTCTGTTATCAAGAAAAACAAGGCAAATCTGGAGGTAGACGTGTTTTCCATCCCTCTATGTTGAATGCGCGGAAAACGAAAATAATTTATTATAAAAGTCATATTTACGAGGGACAGGGAATGTATCATCATCTCCACATTTTGCTCCACCCACTACGTTTCATCCGCAGAAATCTAGGTGGGGGAAAAACCACGGAAGTGAGTATTACATTTATCAAATTAAAATCCCTGCAAACAGTCCTGGTCTGCCGCTAAACACCTATTTTAAGCCTTAGAATGTGATTTTGTACTGGCAAAAATATTGGTAGATGGTGACAATGACCATGAGGTGTGTGAAAATTTGAGACCCATTTACCAAAGTTGCATAATCGTTTATATTTCCAAAACTCCAATGCACATTTTCAGTCGATATCCTCAATATGAACACGGTGATAGTCCAATAAATGTTCCATTCACTAACATACTTTTGTATCGTAACAAGTTTTGGAATTTTAGGAAATATCATTTGGTTTACAATTAAAAAATAATGCTTGTAATTCAGATTCATTGATGCCATCACAATCAAACAAGAGTTGTGGAGTTTTATTTTGAAATAACTAACCGGATGTGCTGTTTGTGTTTATTTCTCACTTGATTCACCCGGTGTAGAGACAAAACCCGGGTATTTCTAGCCGCACTAACCGATTCAGTGCAGGATTCCCTCATCAGCTGTTTTCACTCGACGCGGAAAACTGTATCTACTTTCGGGTTTCTTTCTTTTTGTGTATCTTTAATCTGCCATCTAACGTCTAACCGCCTGGTTGTTAGCTGGATATGGCGACTCGAAAGCGGACAAGAGACGACGATTTGAGCTCCCGAGACCGTTTCCAAACGCCGGACAAGAAGTTGTCTGTGGTCCGGCAGCAGGACACAGACTTCACAGGATGGGGAGTGGAGGAAACCTGTCTATACCTGAGACGAGAAGGTCTTGGAGAGTGGGAAGATACATTTAGAGGTGTGTTGTGTGTTCTGACAGCAGAGCTTGTATTTAAAAGCTGCTTGCTAAAAAAAATTGACGTGCCTGTTTACTTGTAAGGACATTTTGGCTAACATCAGCTATTTGTTCTGTTTGTGAAGCACAAAAAATCAGCGGTGTTGTACTGCGGTCTCTCAACGATGAGGAACTGAAGAAAATCGACATAAAGTAAGTGCGTCTTGTGCTGACCACTGGGAAATGGAGGAAGTATTGTAAATGTTCATCCTTTGGTGGAGTAACATCTGTCATTGTGCTGATATGATGTCTGACATTTATCACTGTTTTTCATTTTAGGTGTCTTGGTGACCGTCTGCGGATCTTGCACAGCCTCAGGAAGTTGTGGCAGTTAGAAGCTGAGCCAAACAAGGTTCCCCACAGTGCTACATATTCAAGGCTGTAGAGATCAATAAATAAATAATACACACTAAGGCTTAAATAAATGTGAAATTATACCATTCTTTCTAAAGAAAACACTCTTTGCACATAGAACCAAAATATCCCAAGGTTAAATACTCGATAGAGAAGATCGTGTGATGTGAAACAAAGATATGTTTGTGTGTGAGTGTGTGAAAAACATAGACTAGTTCCTACACCCTTGAAAGAGGATTTTAAGAGGGGGAAGAGGAATATTTATTTATTAAAAAAGAGACAGATTTGTAAAGATTGCTTGCATTTGTCATTGTTTATTTTGGTCTCCTGGCTCATCTTCTTATCGTGCATTTCAGGAACATTTTTAAAGGTTTTATTTGAAGTATTTACCTAAAGATTTATTGTTGTTAAATGGGGATTTTGTCTTGATTGTTTTGATTCTTATCTCTGTTAACTATGATTGGTTACCCAAATTTGTTTTGTTTTCAGCCTTTTTATTTGTCCCGTTTACCTCCAGGTGTTCAACGATCCTATCCACGGACATGTGGAGTTACACCCACTCCTCATCAAAATCATCGACACACCTCAGTTCCAGAGACTGAGAAACATCAAGCAGCTTGGAGGGACATACTTTGTTTTTCCTGGGGCATCCCATAACCGCTTTGAACACAGCATTGGGTACATTCTGAGTTGGCCACTATTTATTTATCATGGTTTATTGTAGCCAGCACTGTTTCCCTTTCAATTAAAACTATAAAACATCTTCCAACACATGGCTCATGAGGACGGTGATTGATCTGGGGCATGTATGTTCTCATTTGTATTTTGTCTGAACTTTTGTTTTGTGTTGGCAGGGTGGGTTACTTGGCTGGACAGCTTGTTGAAGCTTTGAATGAGAGGCAGCCAGAACTCCTCATATCTCGCAGAGACATCCTCTGTGTCCAGATTGCTGGGCTCTGCCATGACCTGGGTGAGTGGCGTCCTGGGAAAGGTGCACTATGTTTGGACCAATAACGTTCTTGATAGCTGCTGGTGGATTATCAGTTATTTACCTTAATATCAGACACTACTGTCTGATGGGAGAATTTAGCAACAAGATCATTCTCTTCAAAGCTGTCAGATGACAATAATTGTTTTGTAACAGAATATCAGACTTACTGGTGTGACACTTTTAACTTTTAGACATTTGAAGGGTTGGTTAAGATCAGAAGTAACTCACTTAACAAAATTACACAATAACTATAACAAACTAATCAACAACAGCAGCAAAATACCAGAAACATCCATGCTTTGTCTGGTCAAATCACTCTCATGGATAAGAAAAGAAAGTAAATTGAACATTTACAGTATTTGGTGGCCTAAATGTATTTTGTTCCCAAAGTTATCCAAATTGTAATCTCACACAACCTCATAGCAAAGAAACCCAGCTATCTTTTATAAGTTTAATTCAGCTTTTACATTATGACCTAGGTTCCTTGCATGTTTTTGGGTTTCAACACAAAGTTATTGGGTGTGGAAATGAAACTAAAATAGTCATTCTCAGTTTCAGGATGAGAACACAGCCGCTATCTTGAAGCAGAGTTCACACATATTAACGGTGTCCCACCCTTTTCAGGACATGGGCCATTTTCCCATATGTTTGATGGGATGTTTATTCCCAAAGCACGTCCAGACATAATGTGGAAGGTAAGAAAGTCAATTGACTGTGTTGGATGGATGGCTTTAGGCATTCATCTATTCTCATCCTGTTTGTCTTTATTTCTACATTGTATTTTTCTGACTTCTTTCATATGTTCTTTTGAAGCTACTAGTTCTATATACTTTGTGCCAATCAAACCATTAGATTATCACAATGTTCAGGCTTTTCTGGAAATTTATTATGTGGCTTTTGGTATTTCTAATTGTTAACTTGGTAAGTATTTTGTTAATCTTTAGTAATAGAATGTCTACGTAAGTCTTGATTGGCAGAGCATCAAAGTGCACAGTTTGCACCATGAGTGCAGATGCATGCAGGATCAGTGAGCTCAGTGGTCACATCCTATGCAAACACACCCAGTCACTACAAACTGCTCATGTAAAGCCACCACCTTTAAATGTATAGTACTGTTGTGCAGCACTGTCAAAAGTAATTGTGGTGGGATTGTCCTTGTAGAGATTAATAGGTTACTCTATTAGTCTGTTCTCTTTACTCAACCACATTTGTCTACATATAATTTTTGAAAGGTATTTCTTTTATAGTCTAAGCTTGCTTTTATGCAGGCATTTATTTTAAGCCTTCTGCTGTGACTCACTGAAACATTAGCATTATGTACATTTAATAACACCAGTTTGAACTTTAAATCTTTCCAATTTGCATTTCAACTCAAGAAATACCGCTGCTAAGACTTCTGCATCAGGTTTTCAACAACGCTAAGCAAGATTTGTTTCTTTATCATCCCAAGCCACATTAATTCACCATAAGGCTTTTTGTTCCTCAGCAACATGCAGTCTCTTCTAGTCTCTTCTGTGTTAATGACATTTCCTGTTTTGCTGAGGATTGATATTGTTATAGTGACTAATCACAAAAGTATTTGGCAGTTAAGATGCAAATAAGTGCACTATGATTCACAGCTACACCACACAAGCCCAGATGTGTATTGGCATCAAAACTTCACACCTAAATTAAAGCCGCAAAGGTCTGTGAAGTGTGTACATAGATCTGTTTTGGGTCCCACCCTGATTAAGCACTGTCATTTTAAAGGAGATCAGATTAAACGAGCGATTTATAAGTATTTTTGTGGCGATGGTGTGATGTTAAAATTTCACCATCCGCCATGGACACGCCCATTAACCTAGGAATAAGCTTTTGATAACTTTTGATCACAAGGATCTTGTGCTCATTTCAACCTAATTTCAAGCTGTTAAGGAAAAATCTATAGTACTAGTTAGGTAAAGGGTATTGAGAAGAAAATGGCAAAAATCCTTTAAAAAATGGCACACTTTGACTAATAGCGGACTTCCTGTTGACTTTAGCCTATAGGTCCAAGAGACTTTTTTGCTGGTTGTGTCCTTGTGCATGTATGTAGTGAGTTTCATCCATGTGGGTAAATTAAGTGGGCGGGAAAATATGCAAATGTCTGACTTTTTGTGAAAAAGTTCCACATGTAGAGGGCGCTGTGGCCACGCCCTTTAACCTAGGAAAATTCTTTTGATAACTTTTAATCACAAGCTTCTCATGATGATCCGAAACAATTTTCAGGCCAGTAGGACAAAATCCCTATGACTAGATAGTAAAAATGTAAGGCACAAAAATGAGCTCCAAAAAATGGCATCTTTCTCAAGATGGCCGACTTCTTGTTGACTTTGTTGACATTCGCCACGTTTACGTTTTGCAAAGGAATTTGAGATTTTTTCTGTGGCATCATGAATGGGTTTGACTTGTTGTGAACCAGTTTAAGCTCTATAGGCTTTACAGTTATAAATCAGGACTGCCCAAAGTGAAAAAAGTCACTTCCGGTTGCAAGTGGGCGGAGCTAAGGTGTACGCAGGAAATTATGATATGGATGCGTTCAGGGTCAGACCCTGATTAATCATTCTACGTTTTATGGTGATTGGTTAAAGAATGACTGATTTATAGGCATTGATGATGTCATGGCGTAACATGAAGTTCGCTGTGCCGCCATGACCACACCCACTGGTGAAAAGTCACAGTTTTCGGTAGAAAGTATCACCCACCTGTTTACTGTTTACAGAATATTTTTCAAGATTTTTGTGTCGAGGATCTCCAAGTTATAAGCCGTCTGGTAAAAACCAGCAATGGCGGCGTCACGGGGCGGGGCTTTGGCGTTGACAAAATCTTGACATGTCATCATGTTGAGGATGGGACTGACATCCTATGTGATCAATTCTGTGCAGATACTTGCTTGTATGGAAAAGTTATGATGACTTCCTGTTTCATGGCGAAACATCAAACTGAGGAGCCGCCACGTCCACGCCCACTGGTGAAAACTCACCATTTTGATAACTTTTAATCACAATCTTGTCCAGAATGCTAAGTGAAATTTTGGAAGCCGTACGATCATTTCCCTATGAGGAGATAATTAAATTCCATTGTTTACAAATTGACCCCTAATAGCCCACTTCCTGTTGGGTTTGGCGTTTCCTCCAAGAGGATTTTTTGTCCGGCTCAATGAGTTCTACCTGTGTACCAACTTTCATGTATTTATCTGACAGTCAGTGACGGGGCACGACTTTAGATGGCGCTGTTTGAAAATTTGGCTGTGCCTTTACTCGAGACTCCTGCCACACGCCGAGTTGCCTTTTAACTCTGGTGGGGGGGTACACAAACTTTCATGAGTTTTTAGATATGGGCAGTCTCCCAAAAATGCACGCGAAGTGGCAGAAAAGAGAAAAAAGTGAAAGAGAAGAATAAGAAACACTTGCAATACAAAAGTAATTAGTGGTGAAACCGTAAAGGGCTACTGAGTTTTGTTTATTTAGCCACAGGTGTTGAAGTTGAACACTTGATTTCTAAAGAGCGTAATTTCTCTCGTTTTAGTCCTTTTAGCAACTGCTTTAGTGAGACATTTCCATTCAGTATCAGTGTTTTTAAAAACTGAGGGAACAATTGGGAACAATGAAATCTGGCTGATATGTTTGGGGGGGAAAGTAGCCTTTGAGGAAGGGTGTCTTTGAGGGTTAACTCAAAAAAGCCTTAAGCTATTTCTTAGTCATGTCATATTGTGGAGGTTTGTGAAGCTTGAGTCCCGGCTGAGAACAACCTCAAAACTGCTGCAAATAGATGTTAAAAATAGATAAAGAAAATTTCACTATCCTATATACATTTTATTCCTTTTCAATTTCTTAAGATGCTTCAGAGTTAAAATACTTATTGCTCACAGGAAGCTTTTATTGGTTGCTAGAATTAGCGCATGATTATTTCATTTGATAAGACGGTTAAGACTGAGATAGTGGGAGCAGTAGTCAGGCTGACAATAAAAACTGATAAGAACTTTTAAGCACACATTTATTACGTGAGAAACAAGGTGAACATTCGCATGTGTTTTTCTGTCATGTTTGACCTGATATGAGCTTTGTATCAGCTTTCTTTCATTTTCGTTTTTAATGAGTCTGGCTATCTTTCAGCACGAGAAGGCCTCTCTGACCATGTTTGACTACCTGGTGGATGATAACGGCCTGAAGCCGGTGATAGAGGAACATGGTCTGGTGCTGCCTCAGGATCTGGACTTTATTAAGGAGCAGATAGCTGGACCACTCGATACTAATGCAGCTAAAGGCCAGAAGGTAGCCATCATTTGTACTTTGGATGAAAACTGTCAGTGGCATCATGTTTAATTGGTGCACAAAATCCCTTACAGCACTGTCTAAAGATATTTTTTTCAAGTCAGGTTACCTTCACAATGTAACCTTGTTTATAGTCAAAAGTTAAGGTTTATTCCTGCCTTTTTTTAAATGCTGCTGGCAGACCTGCTGCGGTACTTCACACAGTTTCTGCATAGTTGGTGTCATGTTGTTGTTGAACTTTGCAAATACCTTGCATTTAAAGTGAGCATGACCTGAATATGTTGAGTCACAGTAATAATGGTGCAAGAAGTACACGGTACTCGTTTCTTTACAGTCTGCATTATAAATTGTGTGACCGTTTTAATGTTGGAAGGAGGCAGTCTTTATCTCCTGGTTTCACATCATTAATTTAGGGCATTTGGGTCACGGGTGTAATGTTTTTATATGAAATGCACCACAGTTCAAAAGGCCAAGTGAAATGAGAGCAGCAGGATGCTAACAGATGTTGATAAAAACCTGTGCAGTTTTCATTGTCCCCTCCTTGTTATGATGACTGAGAAAAGCTCTAAATTCTAAACTGGAGGAGGGAAAAATGGCACTATTGACAGTATCTTAGTAGATTCTAAATGTATGTATTAGTAAATGAGTGTAGATTATCATTTTTGGCAAGCCAAGAAAAAGTGAAAGCCTTGAAATGTGAGTTACCAGAATATTATGATGAAATGTCCTTCTTAAAAAAAGGATAAAACTTCTTGCATCTTTGTTGTGTGTCAGGTTCCATGATTTCTTACACTGGAATTATAATAGTACAATAATGTCAAAGTGGAAAGCAAACTAGCTTTGTCAATATGTAACTTCATTCTCACTAAGAAAACAGAGAGCAGCTGGAAAGGGGAAGTATAATAACCTCACTTGAGTTATCATATTTAATTTGCCAAGCTGATATTACTATTGCTGTTTTTATAGTGGCCATACAAAGGTCGTTCTGAAGACAAATCCTTCCTCTACGAAATTGTGGCCAACAAAAAGAACGGCATTGATGTAGACAAGTGGGACTACTTTGCAAGGTGGGGACTTGTTTGCAATATTGTTCCACTCCTAAAATGTGTATTTTCTATTAAATTTAATCACCATATTTCTCTTGTCTGTGTTATCTTAGGGACTGCTACCACTTGGGAATTCAGAACAACTTTGATTACCGGCGTTTCCTAAAATTTGCTAGAGTGTGTGAGGTGGATGGGCAGAAGCACATTTGCACAAGAGACAAGGTGCCAATTTTGTTTAAAAATACAATCATTTTTCTTTTAAATCCATTTTTTAGCAGCATTCCAGCTGAAACTAGTTTATTACATCAAACAGGAAGTGGGGAATCTGTATGACATGTTCCACACAAGGAACTGTCTGCACAGAAGAGCTTACCAGCACAAAGTGGGAAACATCATAGAGACCATGTAAGTAGCTCATTAATCTTCCGGAGCATGGTGGCTGTGGTCGTTGTGTTGCATGCAGCGAGACGTTCTTGGAAAGTCTAAGTCGGATATGTTTCTCCAGGATTACAGAGGCCTTTTTGAAAGCAGATCCACACATTCAGATCAAAGGCTCTGAAGGAAACATGTTCACTCTCTCCACAGCCATAGATGACATGGTGGCCTATACCAAGCTGACGGGTCAGTAAATCTGTTCTCTGAACTTTTACCCTGTGTTTGCTTAAGACAAAGAGATGCAGAGAAATTCTTTATTTTTTTTTCTCCATCTTAATACAAGTTTTCACAATTTTTTTTCCCCCTTTATTTCATTTATTTTACCACCATGACATTTAGTCATGTGGTAATGATCGGATCAGTGTGTATGTAAAGTTTTTTCTATCTCTGTAGCTGCTGAGTTAAAAAAAAAAAAAACAGTGCAGGAATATATCTAGAAAAAACTTGCCATCAATCGAAAATACACAATATTACAACTGAAAAGATGTTTTTAAAAGAATGTAATTAAAACTCAGATTCCCAGACTTTTTTTCTTTGACTAAGCAGGATGTTTTTCAAATGTCATCCAACCATTTTAATGTTTGAATAGCTTATATTATCTTAAGGTCAGGCTTTTAATACATTTATTTGCCTATGGATTTATGAAGCAATACCGTAGTCAGTCTCATGAAATCAGTAACGTAAGAGAATAGATAGATATAGTTGTAGTGACTGCTGACTCAACATTATCATACAAAAAAATTAGTTGAAGGGAAGCTGTACAAGAGGTCACTGAAAATATCAAGTCAATTCTGAGGATGTTTTTTTTGTTTCTTTTTCTTTTTCCATCAAACTGTCTTCAGATAAAGAGCAGACACACATTTGTAACTACAGGTCCCAGAAACCATAAAAAAGGTTATCATTGTCACAAATCACAGATAAGAAAACATTCACCAAACTGTGAAAAGGAAGAAAAACACAACCAAACTAGTTTACAACAGAATTGACAACCATAAACAGATCCAGGGGGTGGCAATGGAGAGCTCTGACTGGCTCTGAACAGCCTTAGCTCACCCATGAGCTCCTCAGAACAGATAAAGCTGCTGTTTAGGACTACCATTACATTTTTGTCTCTGTTCTTCCTTTTTAGATCATGTGTTTGAACAGATACTCAATTCCTCTTCTCCGGAGCTCGCTGAGGCGAGGCAAATTCTACACAACATCGTCTGCCGAAACCTCTACAAGTGTCTGGGGCAAACTCAGCCAGACAAAGCTGTGAATGTTACCCAAGTATGTGTGTTTGTGTAAAGTTGCTGTGTAATACACACCCTCAAAAGGGTGTGAATAATTACTTAAACCAGTGAGTTTGATTTGGGATATTGTTAAATTAGTTTGTTTTTTTAAAAAGAACACATTATTTAAACACATGTTTAAATAATCCAGTTATGTTAAACTCAGGAGGTTGTTCTTCATTTCTGTGTAAGCTCTTTGTTTTGGGGGGTTTGATGAGTCAATAAGCAGATATCTGGTTTTATTGTTTTAATTAAGTAATTGTCAAAAATGTTGTCGGCTAATATTAAGTTGCCCTTTTAATCAAACAATTCCTGTAATGTAAGCAGTGTTTGTTGTGGCAGACCTTCTGCTTTGATGGGGCCATTGAACTTAATGTTGTTTGGATGGGACTTTGCTACTTCCTGTTGTCTAATAGGAGACCATACACAGCTGGGAGGCAGATCTGGCTCAGTCCATCCCTCAGAGTGGCAGTCAGGATGTCGGTCTGCAGCCAGAAGACTTTGTTGTCAATGTGAGTTTTCTTCTTTTTTTTTCTTCTTCTTTTTAAAAAAAAAAACTGTAATTCCTCTTTATCCTATCTAAAAGCTACAAAAGAAATTATTTACCTTTTTTTTTTTTTTTATTCCGTTTTTATATTATTTGATTCATGAAGTGTTGCCCTTTTTTAATACATAGTTTACTTTTAAATCTTTCAACTTTTTCACTTTTAGGTTATCTTTATGGACTATGGGATGAAGGAAAAGAACCCCATAAACAATGTGCGTTTCTACTGCAAGAATGACCTATCCACAGCCATCCAGATACGCAAAAACCAGGTCAGAAGCAAAGATTACAGAAATCTCATTTTAATATGTATCTGCTAAAACCTTCCTCTGAATGTGAAGACTTTGCAGCTTAGCAGCCTTTATCTTCCATTTAGAACTCAAAATAAACTCTTTGTTGTTGTTCTTCTTGTCAGGTGTCTAAACTTCTCCCAGAACATTTTGCTGAGCAGCTGATTAGGGTCTACTGCAAGAAGACAGATGAGAAGAGTCTCGAAGCTGCGAAGAAGCACTTTGTTCAGTGGTGCATGAACAAGAACTTCTCAAAACCTCAGGTACTGTTAATGTACTACTATGTAAAGAATTACACATGGATGCAGTAGCAATTGAATGTTGCTCCTACATCAACTAAAGAGACTATTTTTGGCAACAGCACAGCAGTAACATTTCTACAGACTGCACAGCCCGGTAATGGTTAGTCACTAGCCAATTAAAACCATGTGTTAATCGAAATGTCTGAAGCAATCGTGTTAAGAGACCTTCTCCCGCCAGCATCAAAATACACTATATTCTCCAAGATAACAGTCTTTCATCTAACATGATTATGTAGCACTATAACGAGAGCTTTGAATAACAAGAAAGCTTTGTTGGCATGAAGTATGTCTGTGTTGCATTAACAGCAGGTTCTTGCTGATAAACCAGGACACCAAAATGAATGGAAAAAAATGTGTAACTAGGGAGTAGTTAATAAATGCATTGTATTGCTTATTTGAAATTAATCCCTCAATGATCTTAGTGTGGAGAAGAGTAATTACAGAAGTCTGTCATTAACAAAATTATTTTACTTGAGTATTTAAGGCAAATGACAGCAGAAAACCACAAATATCCGAACATTAAAAGTTGAGATTTCAAGGAAAAGAGTGGAAATGACACATTGGAAGACTTCAAATTTACATTCAGTCTTAGTTTTATTCATCTACTAACTATTTTGATTTAATGTAGTGACTGTACCTCGTGATTCAGAAGTACACTGCTCAAAAAAATAAAGGGAACACATAATCATTTCTATGTAACTCAACATCAGTCACACCTCTGGGATATCAATCTGTCCAGTTAGGGAGTTAAACTGGTTGTGAATCGGTTTCACCTGCTCTTAAACACTTCCAGGAGCCTCACAGCCTCGTGTCTACATGGTGCGTTTAAGTGTTGGTTTCCAACTGGAATATTTCATTCATCAAGATCTAAGATGGGTTGTTTAAGTATTCCCTTTATTGTTTTGAGCAGTGTACATGTCACCTACTGTATTAGACTTTGATAAACTATCACAGAGCTCCAGAAGAACTTGCTGAGTGAAGAACTGTTACTGCAGTGTAATGGTCTCTGTCAGTAGAGACATGTTTGTCTTGGTGTACACTCTGAACCATTTATCATGATACCAGAATCTTTTGATTTTTTTTGTTCACATGTAGGATGGAGACATAATTGCACCTGAGCTGACACCTCTGAAATCCAGTTGGTGCAACAACAATGACGGAGAGGATGGTGAAGATGGCAGCTCCAAAGAAACAAAATGTGCTCTTGTGAATGGACACAAGAAAGCCAAAACTCAGCTGTTTAAGTAAGAGGGGGAGAGAGAGAGGTTCATATAACCCAAATAAAGCAGCAAAAAGATGAGTGTTTAATAGAAAATATATATTTTTCTACGAGGTGAGTGTGTGGAGTGCAGTAAGGATACTGTGATCCTTTTCTGAGAATGGTTTGTTTTACAGAAGTAAGGCTTTGTCGACATTATACACAATCATTTCAAATAGTTTTTTATTTTAAACCAATTTTTAAGTTTAATTATGCAAAGAATGTCTTCTGCCTTCTATTATGTTCAAAATAATATCAAACGTGTTTTTAACACATTCAGCTGATCTGTTTCAGGTCTGTTCTTGTTCAGGTTTAAATATCTTAAGAACTGTTTAGCTTAAACAATTTTGCTCTGCTGCATTGAAAAAAATTCAACATGTTTTACAGATGGGATTATTTTGCGATTTGGCTAATCTTCTTTTGTATTTATTTTTCTTTGGGATTTGGTTGTGTGTGTTTTTTGAAGTGCTTTATTTATTGTTCATCCAGTATCTCGGTGTGTTCATTACTGTCTTCACCTCGCAGGTCTGTACTACATTTAGAATGGTATTTTAGATGCCTTTTTATAATGTTTTCTTACCAAAACATTGTGTAGTGTTATCAGACTTTTGTTCAGTATGGCTTTAGAAAAAATATACAATTGAAAGCAAGTAATGTAAATGCAAATCTATAAACATGTTTGAAAAGATCCCATCTTGATTTATTTTATATTTTTGTCATCCTGAACTTTGAGCAATATATGCAAATTTAGCTAAGAGAAAAATTCTTAATTCCAACCCAGGTCTCCAAATGATTAACAATGTGATCAAACACTATCAATGACCGACTTTTAATCAAGGAGGATCAAAATTGAACAGTCTCTTCTATCCGCAATAATCTTAAGGTCATTGGTCTTCTTAACAAAGGCCGTCTCTGTGCTCTGCGTGTTCTAAAACCAGACTCAAAGCTGATAAAGAGGCTCATATAATTATGTTAATTGTTCAGAAATGACTTTCTCCAAAGTCTATGTACTGAATGTATGTGCTACAAGAAAAATCTGATTTTTGGATGAGCTGTGGCACATCTCAGGGCTATAGGTCATGTAGTTAGTGAGGGCATCATCAGTGCTTGGGAAGCTATGGTCAGCTGCTGAGTTTTGAGAGGCTATCAATACATGTAAAACAGTCTAGGTTTTCTTTTATTTTGATTTCTTCAAGCTGCAGTGCCTTTACCTTTCAGGAAGTCTAAATTTGTAAGAAATTTCACTACTAAATCACACACTGCAGATGCCACACAGTGTCACATTGTGGTTGAGTGCTGAAATCTTTATAACCTTTATTAAATATATAGTTTTTAGCACAATACTATTTAATAATACAAAGTATCTCCACATGTAGGGTTGGGTAAGGTATATGGTGTACCAACTTATTCACAGTGCCCAGGCAGAAGCACAGAGATCCAACAGTAAAATTTGTCTCCTGGTCATGGTAATACTTTTGATATGGAGAAATATGTTGCCTTAAGATTTTCTCCAAACCACACTTGTGTTTTTAAAGGAATATCATAGATTGACAAAAAATGTGAATGAAATCATGGAAAGGGTCCATTGCAGCACCTCATGGAAGGCTTTTTTTCTTTCATGCTGCAAGTGTCTTTCAGCATCTCATTATCTGTGAGCTGCGGAGAGGAGACCTGTACGATGGACAGTTTTCCAGGAATGGCTCTTCGATTCAGGCAGCAGCCTTCTGTTTGTTGTGCTTGGCAAACCACTCGTCACTTTTATCTTCAGCCATTGCCTAAAACCAGGTAAAAGGCATAAAGAACATAGGAAAGTGAATAACATCACATGATGTATATTTACCAAAAAGGATGAAATGCTGAAGAAATGACAACCTTATCGAGCAGTTCATTTCCTTTGGGGTCCACAGTTGACAACTGCCGAAAAGCCTTGTCTCCCACGAAACAGATCTCATGGCTGTCCTAAAACCAGCATTTCACTTTTAACATTTTTAGCCGTGCTTATTTCACATTATTACAGCCTTATTTCACATGATGCACTTACTGGATCAGCTAAAATAACCACTTCAACCGTGGCTTTTCCAGGTGTGTCCAGGCTGACTAATGGAGTGAGAATTTTCTGATTTTCCTTCTTCATCGAGGCTTCAAGGTTCGGCAACTAAGACATATGAATTGTATATATATTCATGCTGAAATTTAATATTTCTTCAAATTAAAACAAGAGAGACTTGGCCAAGAAAAAACATTTTACTTGCTCTCGTGGACATGAAAAGGCAATTCTCCCAAAAGCTGTTCCATGGTCGACTGCCCCTCCAATATCCTGAAGCTCTAGTTTACACTACACATAAACAAGAAAAACTTCATACTTTGTACAAATGCAAAATAAAACGCATTAATCCACAAGCTTGAAACATGGCACAATTTAACCACTAACTTTTTTCAGACACAACTTAATCTGTTTAACTACATTCTTAAATATATATATATATATATATATATATATAATCAGGTTTATATTTGACTAACTTGAGAGTCTGCAAATCCCAACAGCACCGTCTTCTTTTCCTCATTTTTGTCCATGACCGTCATTCCCAAGAGTGTAGCCCAGTAGTGAGTTGACTTCTGGAGGTCTGACACTCCAAGGCGAACCTTCTGTACAGGGTCTGGGGACAAAAAACCCAGCTTACAGGAAGGCCATTATCATTTTTTTTTTTTTAAAGAAAAAAAAGCAGAATGTTGTAACACTAATGTAAGTGTGCAGATGTGTGAATTTATCATTTTACATCTGTAGCGTTTTAAGCAACCCCATATTTTCCATTTTCACTTGAAGTAAACTGGACAAACTGCCATAAAATATACCACGAGGAGGTTGCTCTTTGTCCACAAGGTAGAAGGGATATCCTCCTGGAGCCTGGGTCAGATAAAGAGCCTCCTCTACCTCAGTTAGAGGCCACCCAAGTCGTTTGGCGTTGCTCACAGCTTGGCTAGACTGCAGAGTGAGACCCTAACAGATAAACACAGGATCAAATATCCCTTTACTGCACTGCATGTATGTGTATGTATATGGTTTTCCTCTGTGCAGTGTCCATTTTAACTGTCACTTACCAAGAAGTCATTGCCCAGTTGATACTCCCCCACCCCATAATTGTATGTCAGTTCAGCAACAAAATGGTCAACCTCTGGACCATAGCCAACCATTGTCTTACTCCATTTCCCATCGTAAGGACTGAAAGAATACAACATAAAAGAAGGGTTAGCATTAGTGTAAGTGTTCCAGGAGCTCTGTATGTGTTATACACTGAGTGCAAAGTTCAGCTTTAGTGTGTCTTGATTCATTATCTACCCATTGCAAGTAGCTTTGCAGCCTTCCTCGAACTCTTCGTGTCGTAAAACCTGAAATGAATGACAAAAGAAGAGGGGGGGAACAGTTCGCTGCAACAATGTCCTTGTAAATAAATGGAAGTATCACATGATATATTGAACCTGGAAATGAACTACAGTTGCGTTGTTACAGTAATTGGTTGTGGCTGATATTTCCTTCATCGTCATCAAAAGTTAGCCTTATAAACATCAGCTTCGGTAACACCATCTTGCCCATTAAATGCAGCTTTAAGTACCTTCATGCCCAGAACATCTCGGTAAAACGTGGCTGTTTTGGCTCGGTCACCAACTTTGAAAACAAAGTGCAATGCTCGTCTAAAAGCCATGTTTATTGATAGATGAATGGACCTTCGTCGGGATGCGATTGAGCATCCTAGATCGATTTCTCTGTCTTCTTCTTTTGCGGTTGTTGGAATTAAGTAACGTTACCGCCCCCTTCTGGATTTATTTGTCCACTGCAACCATAATCATTCAGCTTTAGACTCTAGTGGTTCTATGGCCTGTGGATGAAAATTTCTCATTTTATTGGGTCCGTGTATGTTTTGGTCATTGGAATTTCCATTCAGAAGTGAGTATTAATAAACAAAAAACGACTGTTTATTTGATTTTCATTTTAACTGTTAAAATGAGATGAAGAAAACTATCATTGAATTTTGGTTACCAATAAAGACATCAAAGACAACAGAGCACTGATCTGGGCCCCAACTTCACCTGACTTCATCCTGTGTAGAGACTTGTGACTATGGATAAATATCTCTCAAGCTTTACCTTGTCTAATTATTGGAAAGCCACTTCAACCACAAACGGTGGCTTTGCAAAATGAACTACTTTATGTAATGTGATTTTTAGTGATGATAACTTCAAACAGAAAGTTACAACCTACCTTGGCTGTCTGCTCTAAAATGGTTCTAGTAGTCTGAACAAAAAGTGACTCAACCACATTATTTTCCTCTTACAGAATACAGTGTATCCGAAATTAAACTTTTCTCCTGTCGTTGTTAATGTTCAACACCAGAGGGCGTCATACACTTATGTGTCAAATCTGTGTCCTCTTGCTGAGGCACTGTAGAAATTAAGGAAAAGTTATCATATGTTTATGTTTGTTTGTGAGTACTTGTAAAAGTGTGATTTAGCTGCAAAACCTTTATTGAAAACTAAGTACTTTTTAAAAATAACAACAATCAACAAGCTTAATTACCAGCCTAGTAATGTCCCTGGTATTCCCTCAAAATGCAACTTCACTTGATGTGTGTAGAAAGACGCTGCCCTGACCCATGGTTGATAGTGGACACACACACACTTCCACATCCTGTGGCACTACAGCAGGCAAACCATATCCACCACACACTTGCACTGTGCACCAGCAGGACCAAGGCCAACTGCCTGCTAGTATTTTTATAATCTTCATCCTCTCTGACCTGTTGCGCCCCTCCTGGCGCCAGTGGTCTCAACCCCCCCCCCCCTTCCTACCTCCCAATACACACACCCACACTTGCATACACACATGCTCCTGTACACTCAGCAGTGCCTCCATGGATAATTGAGACCAGCTGTTGCAAGGTGCCTCTTCCTTTGACCCTGCACCCCTCCTTCACCCTGCTGCTGGTGCACTTGCCTCTCTGGCAGAAAGCTAATCCAAAGCTCCCTTTCCCTCCCTCTGTCCTGACTCACACCCTCCCCACTCCCACATGCGCCTTAGTGTGTTTGCAGTCAGTTGTGCTGATTGATAAATTGTTGGGTTTTTCTTGTCCACTCTTGTTGATATCTTACAAGAACTAAAGTGAAACCATTTTAGTGGTAAAGTCATGGGAATTTCAGCTCCCTGCTTTTCTTCAGCAACCACATCTTAACCCCAAAACCACGCTACAAGATTCAAAGACCTAAACAATGCATGCCATCACTTCTTTGTTGAGTTCTGAATATATGTTGTACCTAAATATGTCATTTACCTCATTAGATCATACAAAACTGCTGTTGTAGAGATAGAACAGTGATTTTTTTTTAAAAATGTTAAAGTTGGGACAGTTCAATATTGACATTGCTCCACGTCTCCATTGAATTATTTAGTTTATTCCTACATCTTTTTTACATTGGAAGGCCATGTCGACTGTGAGATCCTGCACTGTAGCTGGAATGTGTGGAGTTTAGGAGAGGAATGGAGGAGGTGCAGATAAAGGGGAGGTGGGGAGGGAGGATAGGGACAGGCATGTCAGACTCTCTTTTCCAGCTGGTCCTGAGGGGTCAAACTGTGTGTGGATGTGTGCATGTCATGGCCTCTCATTAGGGGGTGAGACGCTGCGGCTCCAGACCCCCATGGTAGGATTGCTGGGTGAGTCTGCAGTGATCCAGCCACTTTGATGCCCCTGACCCCCCCCTCACACCCCCCACCAGGAGGTTAACGAGCCTCTAGTGAGCTCTGAATTCATGCTGGTATTATGTGTGTTGCACAGTAAGATTTAAAGGTGGTAGAGCCCTCCAGAGCTCTGATATGCCTTACTGTTGTCCCCTTGTGTTGGCTGGATCAGATGACCCAACTGTGCATGTTTGGTTGTACAGAACTATGAAACACTTAAACCAGCACCTGCTCCTCATGGTGAATTTGTTCATCCGTGTTCCTAAAGCACAAAAGAAAAATGATACTGTAAGCACAACTTTGAAGTTTGTCATATCAGTAAGTTGTATATATCGTGGTGCATTAAGAAGTTGTAAAATAATTCAATGATTAATGATGAAGCAAATGAACTACAGTCATTTCTGACTCACTGCCTTGATTGACAATAAATTCTGACAATATTACTGGTCCTTCTCAGCTATTTTCCCATTTCTGTGTCTGAATAACCCTTGAAAACTGACCCCTGCACTCCTTCACATAGCTGAGCAGGCACTGAGATGAGAACGTGTTGTTTAGGGCAAGGCAGAGCAAGTCTCAGCCTGCAAAAGCAAGGCTGAAACAGGTGCTTGAGTTTTCTTTCTTTCTTTTCATCATTTACTCTCTTTCCATTTTTTTCTTCTCTCCACACCTGTTGAAGTTTTAGGACTCATGCTGGCTCATCAGAGCAGCTCAGCCAAGCCTGCGCTCTGCCTGAACTACAGGGGTCTGATTTGAAGATACTTAACTTGCACCCACACCCCTCTGCTTCCCTTAATATCAGGTGATACCTCTGGGTTGATTAGTTGCATGTCTTTTATCAGATCAGACCAAACATGATGAGGAAGCAGAGCAAAGTTTGTTAAAGTGTGAAAAAGCTCATTTTATGTAAGTTAAAAGGTTACTCTCGGAGAAAAACTACACAAAAAGCAACCTGCTACGTACATCTGTGTCATCTGCTCAGAGCTGAATGATGCAGGTTTCTTACAATAGAAACTAAAGTGACTCTAAAATCTCCAGTGATTTGATTCATGTCTAGTTGATTACTCCAGAGGGGTCTGATGGTCTCCGCCCGCTGGTGGCACACCTTACTGGGCCAACAGTAAGCCCCAAACACCCTGTCTGTTCCCACAATAGGGGGTCAAGATTTACCCAGCTGTTAGGGATCTGTGTGTGTGTGTGTGTGTGTGTGTGTGTGTGTGTGTGTGTGTGTGTGTGTGTGTGTGTGTGTGTGTGTGTGT
>JAOXYM010000014.1:11390302-11411351 GCA_028567055.1 Leptatherina wallacei | reverse complement strand
GTGTGTGTGTGTGTGTGTGTGTGTGTGTGTGTGTGTGTGTGTGTGTGTGTGTGTGTGTGTGTGTGTGTGTGTATATAGAGTGAAAGTTTACCTAACATTCATGGCTTCACAGACGAGCGTCACAGTCTTACTAAAAACTATTAGATCCAATTTGGATTTCCACATCAATTTGTGATTGAAAAATGAATAATATTGTTACAATATGAGACTTATTGATCAAACTAAAATGCACTGGTTTGTCAGAAAACACATATTTGTTTGTTTGTCTTTTTTTTCCCCTAGATGTCCGCTGAAAGAGATATTGAATGGTCCATCAGTATGATAAGACAATATAACACAGCTTTGTTCCCACTATGCAAATAAACTTTTTTTTGCTTATTCAATACCATTTAAAAAGTTGAATAAAAGGCACATTAGTTTTCTATAATTCCAACTACTATGATTTTTCTTTGATATACCTGAATTATTAGCAGAAAGTGCAGTAATTTCAGCCACCATTCATTCACCTGTAAATCAAGCCTGTTTTAAGGTAACAGTTTTCTTTCTACCTGAAACTTTCTCTGTTTTCCTTCAGAGTTGCACCATTTAGTGTCCCGTTGATGGGGGAAAAAACGCTATGATTAGAAATGCCTGAGCCAGTAAGTGAAATAATGCACAACATAAATACTGAATAAATATAGTAAATGTACAGTGCTGCTATTACGTCAGCAACAACAGTTCGAGAGACAAAAGATCATAAGACCAGAATTAAGTAAAGACAAAAAAAAGAAATGCATAAATAACTATCAGTGAAATGATTATAAATTAAAAGAACAATGTAAGGGTGTCCACATTAAGATATCAGTTAATGAAAAGACAACTGTCGGAATTCCAACCCGATGGCTGATGGAATAAATATTGGCCAAAGTCAATATACGCTCTCTTTTTTTCATAAATAGCAAAGCACATTAAGTTTCTCAAGTTGTTAGTTGCTAGAATAAGGCTCAATGCTTTTCAAAGATTCACTTTCAGTATATAAAGAATGTTAATTTCAATTTCAGAGGTTTTTTTAAACCTTTTTAGTCTAATGTGATATTTTAAAACAAACCTGAATACAACTTTATGTGCTTTTTTAATGCTCTGTCACTGCAAATAGTGCCTAGGATTTGTTCAAATCTGATCACAGATAATCTTAGAAGTGGCATTATTCTATTGCAAGTGGTTTATGGCACATCTGGAAAGGCTTTATGGGAAGTTTCTAGTTCTAAATTTTGTGTGTTGTTTGGGTGGCACTGGGGGGCTGTCAGGTGGGAATCCTCTCAGCATTCTCCACAGGGGTGATGTTTTCTTTGGGTTTCAAAAACACCACATCTTAAGTAATGATTTCAGTGTGCTGGCGAGTTTTTATTTTATATGTGTTTGACAAATTCACCTTTATTCTGCAGAAATGTGTGAGATTTATGTGATATCTCCCTTTTGCATGCAGCAGCCAGTGATGTAAGTTAGAGTTTGTCATTTTGACTGTAAATGTGGCTTACGTGTGAGCTGGTGCATGTTTTGGCACATGTGTATGCATGCATGCCACCCTGCTCTCCTCTCATCTGTTCAGGCCCTCTAGCTGGTAATCTGAGCATAGAGATTAGAAAGAAAAACAGCAGAGAAGAATGTCTTTGGTTTAGCCAGCAAGGAATTTACAATGGCCTTCAGGCTGCTTTGACCTCTCCCTCCCTTTCTCTCTGACTCTCTCTTGCACACAAACACACAAACTTATACTTAAAAATTAAAAAAAAAGAAATTCTAATAATATGGCTCTTATTTCACAGGACTGATAATAATTCTTATCAATTGGATTTTTTTGATTGTTTGTTTCACTACATCTAAGATCTGAAGTAATTATCAGAGCACAAATCAGAAGTTAAGATATTTTTGCTTATTTATTTGGTAACTTTTGTGGCATTTTGTAATGGTCTATTGCAAATAAAATCTGTTGCACTGTACCAATGGTCAACTTAAAGTGCTCATGGTCAAAACAAGACAAATTCTTCATTTCAGTAAAAATGTGATCTAACTTTTTAATGCTTAATAAATGTGTAGAACTAATCAATCAAATGAGTAAGGAATGCAACATCCTTCAGATGTTTTAAAGGATCTTGATTTTTCATCTTTGAACTATTTTGGATAAATTATTGAATAAGGGAAGAGAATGAAATTTGGTAATAATAAAGCTATTTATTTATTACAGGATGTAATTTGTGATATCCTGTGGATTGACATGTTGTACTGCAATGATGTCACTGCATTCTCACATTTGAGCATTTATTAAATCCTCATTATGAACGGAAGTGATCATCAAAGCTTCAAAACAAACTGGTTTTGATCTGTGCTGGGCATATAGACAGAAGATATGTTTGGTTCACTCCCATCTGTTGTTTCCAGAGACATAAAGGTCTAGAGCAGTTTTCCAACAGCTTGAAGCGATGTCACTGAGCGGGCAGAGCTGGATCCTTCGATGGAGTTCTAGTTTCAGAGGGACAGCTGCATCAATTCTCAAGACAAACTGGCGACTCCGCTCGCCCCACAACCCCCCCCTACCACGCACACACACTGTCAGCTCAGCAACCTGCCCTCCTCTCAGACAAACTTCTGCCTGTCTGTTAGAGTGAAGAAAGAGGAGAGGTGCACAGGTCTTTTCACAGACGGGGGGACAGGTGTTAAGGACAGGAGGTGCTGTGTGGCCTGGGGGTGTGGTCCGGTGGTGACACACCTGTCCCCAGTTGCACAAGAGGGTCCAGTTACACACACACACACACACACACTTGCACATCAGCCCGGCCATGTGTTCTTACATGCAACATTAGACCATCTACCTTCTCATGCTCTGTGAATCTGGAAGTCAAAACGAGCCAAGAATGACTCTCGCTACACCAAAGAAAACAGAGTTCTGCTCTGCAGTAAGGTGATCACCATGTGTGAGATGAGAGGGCACTTAAACGAAGTAGCAGAGATGCAGCACAAGGCTCTTTAATGAGATTTAATTACCATAGACAAAAGCATGTGTTACAGAATGAGGAGGTTATGATTGAAAATAGGTCTGTCAGAGGACATAAGCCCTATTGCTGTGTAGTATCAGAATTCTAGAGTGGTTGTACCTTCTAGAGCTTCAATCCTCCATCTAACACCGATATCAAGGCATCATTACTTATATGAAAATTAAATAAATTATCGAGCCATCAACCATATTCACAGATGCAGAAGTGCAATGCATAAACACAGATATGGATTTATGAAAGTGTGCTACTGAAAACGATCACCTTCAGTTGCGTCAGAAAATCATCACTGTTTACAAGCTTTTGTCATTAAAGATCATGTTGCTCCAAAGGTTCAACACATTTAAACACAACATGTCAGCAAAGACACTTCATACCAATTGTCAAGCACAGTGGTAGAGGGTTAGTGATTTGGGCTTTTTGTATCTAATGGACCTGTACACCTTGAAGTCACTGAGTTGACTATGAACTCTGTATATTAAAGTACTTTAGCGTTAACTGTGAGGTCATCTGTCTGAGAACTACTGCTTGGGTCATGCAACAAATATATAAAAGAATTGCTGAAAAAGAAAAGAATCAAAGAGTTGGAATGGTCTAGTCACAGTCTAGACCTCAACATGAATTAAATGCTGTGGTGAGGCTTTTTGAAAACTGAATCACAATAGGCCAAAATTCCTCCTCAACAATGGGAGAGACTGATAACTTCACACCAAAAATTATTCCTAAAGGTTCTACAAGATACCAAAACATGGGTTTTATTTAGTTTTTCATTAATGTGAAGAAAGCAAATTTTGTATTTGATTTCAACCAAGAAGAGAGATTCCTCACACATCATGGTGTTGATTTAGTCTCATCTGTACAATTTGCTGTCTTCCTTTTGTTGCTGTTTTCTCATGCTTGGTTTTATGACACAAATAAATAGAACAAATAAACTTAGCAGGACTGTTCACATGTTGAGACCCTGAAGTCTGTCTTTCTGCCTTCAATAATTTCACAAGGCAACAGTTCATTTATTAAGGCACCAGATCCGGAAATGCTGTCTTATTCTCTAAATTCTGAATACCACCAACAGCTAATGTAGCCGAATTGAGCATGCTACAGAGATTATTATCTCCACGCCTCCAAATATTTGTTTCAGACTTTTTTAACTTGCAGTCTCCTGCCTTTTTTTTTTTGCAAATGATCATATTTTATTCACTTCTCTTGAGCCAGGAAAATGGTGCAAAACTTCTTTTTGCATATGCATATATTTTTATTGCAGGTATCCCAAAAAACTTGTTTTACTACAAGGTATCTGACAGCTCCAAATGCTTTTGAATACATTTTTGAATTATCTCCTTTAAAAATGAATAATCGAATTAAGTGGAAATTAAGTTTCCTGAGGTATACAACATAACTGAATATCCCCTGTTAGGAGTGTAAGAGGATACCAGTGTGTGTGGCACATGCAGTTCTTCTGTAAAACCATGGAGATGGGGGAGATATGCGTCTGGCCCCGGGGTGTGGATTTCAGGCAGGTGCATTTGCTTGCCCTGCAGCTCCTCAAGGGACAGGATAGGATGGGACAAGATGGTGGGAGGAGAGGGGAGGCAATCTGTGCTCTTACAACACAAACTCTAGATTCTCGCTCAAAGGCAGTGCCCCCCCCCCCCTTACACACACACGCACACACACAAACATTCTGCTACTCCTTCCTCACTCCTTACCGTATCTTGAGTGGAATGCTTCAGGACAATAGGACTGTCCTGGTCCTTCAGTTGCTGCTCCCCCTGGGCCCACACAGGCCCCAACAAGAGGACGAAAGTGCACCTTGCACCTCTTAGCAGTACCAGCAGCACCCTGGAGGCAAATACCCGAATACCTGTGGTTTAAAAAAAAGAGGAGGGGGTAGAAAGAATGACACACCATGAGGTGAGAGAGGAGAGGAGAGGATGAATGATACAGGAAAAACAGTCAGCTCAGGAGACTTTGTTTTCAGCCGCTGCCAAGTGTAATATAGACTCATTGAGTGGTCCAAGCGAAACACAGAATCTCCTCTCCCTTCTTATTCTGATTATTCACCACTATCCTCCAGTGTTTTATCCCATATTAGGGGAAGACTGAATGTCTTCTCCATCCTCAACTTTCTGTTCATACTCTCTTATTCTTTCGTGTCACGACTTGCTGGCTCTGCCCAGCTTTGCATGTGAATGGTTCATACACAGTCAGCCCTGACGCTCCCTGTTTTGCACCAGATTTATTCCTGGTTGGTTCACACCTGAAATATATTCCTGACACTACTTAAAGTTGTTCTAACACGCTGCATTTTTAAATTCAACTTATCTCTTAAATCATCATATATACTAAAGGTCCCCCTGTACTTCAGCAACCTCTGTCCTGTTTGGGAGAAGGGAGGTGTGAACATCAGTAGTAATGCAAGTGTTTAAAGTCACACTTTACTGATTAAAGTTACAATCACTTTGCTCTGGAAGGCTGAGGCAATGCTTTTGAAACAAGGACTCTAGAAGATAAAGCTGTTGTTAATTAAAATGCTTCAACATTGCCCATCTGGGCTTGAGTAAATATGAAAAATGGGAAGTGGGGATACAATCTTAAATCTATTCTTAGAAACTTTTAGACTCCATCTAACATAAAAACCAATCACATCAACCAGCTTGGAGAACTAATGCAAAAGTACTTCAGTTAATGCTTAAATAACTTCATTGATCATCACATAAACCACATTTCATGAAAGTTTCACCACAGGAAAACATGTCTTCCTTTCATTTGCATTGTTTAATTCTGATTGGATAAACTATAATTGTAACAGATGGTAGTGCATTGCAGCAACAGAATCTGAGATGTGTGCAGAGGTCACTCTGACACAGAGCACCTGTGAATCTGGGTGAGGCTGTCTCCAAAACAGTTCACTGTGTAACAGAATAGAACAAAACATAATGTGCAGTGACTTTCAAATAATCTAAACCCTATATGTAATTGGGGATAGTACAATGACAACATATAAGATCTTGAATTTCATCTCAGACCCACAGAAGGTAACACCTCCTTCCTGGGTACTCTGGATAAAGTTTTATTTTCTTTGCATAGTAGCTTTTCTTTTTTATTTTTCATTGGATAACTGGCCTATTTTCAACAGTGAAAAGAGACAAGAGAACAGGCAGAGAGCTTGGGAACCTCTTTGATCTACATGGTCTTTAACTTGGAGATGAATTTGAACTGTACGGAAACAAGATTTCAACATGTAACAAAACATCAATGTTCAAAGTTAATTTGAGGATGGAGAAATAAACTGTGCTCAATTTCAGTGGACTACAGCATTTCCAGATTAATGTTGATGATAAAATTCTCATCTTCTTTGTAATTTTATGTTGAGAAATTACATTCTTTAAAGATTTATTTAGCTATTTGCCCACAAAGCCGTTTGCAGCAATGAACCCCTCACCTTTTTATAATCTCAATATCTTTTGGGTGTTTTTCTTTTCCAGTTCCAGTATTATAATATGTGCTAAACATACTAAAATATTTTTGTGAGGTTTTACAGCTCTTTGCTTTAAGAGATAAGTGCAAATCTTTTAATTAGATTGTTATTTTCAGTATATTGATATTGTAAATAAGTGAAACAGTGAGAATACAAATCAGTGATTTTTCTATGCAGGTACCCTTTCACAAAATGATCTTTAGCAACAACTGTCAGATACCGAAAAACAAAAGTAATATCCAAATATACATGAAAATGTCAAACAAATATCTAACCCTCTTTCAAGGCTGCATTTCTATTCAAGCATGGCCATGTTTACCATTCATGTGAGGATTCAAATTTGTCATCTAAACATAATCTGTTTATTAGCATTATAACAGGATAAAATTGGAGTACACATGTTCCTCTTATCTGCTTTCTCTCCCGTTGGTATATTTTCTTTTTTAGAAAATCACTCTCTTATAACAAAGCCAAATAAACCTCCTCATTGCTCCTTTCTCTTGCCCAGTACATGGTTACAGTAGGATCCCTGTGATTGTTCCTTAACTATTAGTATCTAATGGAAACAAGCATGTTTACTTCTTTATTTGGCACAAGGTTAAAAACCTCTGCTACAAATAAAGTATCTCATTTGTTTACCCTCCTGTCCCTTTATGGTTCATCCTCTAGCCTCTGACCCTGTGGGACAGAGGCTCTGTGTTTAGGAGGAAAGCACCAGCCACATAACAGACTCACAATGACACACACACACTATTGAAGGGGACAGCAGGAGTGCGGAGGTGGGCAGGAAATGGCGTGTACCCCCTCCTGGAGGCTATATCCTGTCTTTGGGTATAACTGGTTTATTTGTGCAGAGATGTGTGCACTTTGTGTACATGTGCCACATAGTAATGTACATTCCTGGGGGTTCTGATGATAAATCATTTTTAAAGGGAACAGTCAGCAGTGTTGCAAACCGCTGTTTTAACAGACAGTATCTCCTTTTTCTTGACACAGTGCCTTGATAAGGAAGATGTGCATGTGTTTTGCACATTGATTGTCTGTTAGAGAAACATCTACAGTGAGCACATCTCACTGCCCTCACAGCACATGTCATTGATCAAGTCTGCATTGCAACATGTGGCATTCCTCAGTAAATTCAACTCCCTACTGATTTGATTAATGGCCTGCAAACAGAAACACTCATTCTTCTGCAGACACCCACCAAGACACCCACCCACTTCTTCCTCCAATGTCCAGTTTCTTCTCTCCTGTTTCTTTCCTCTTCCCATTATCCCTAGTTCACCCTCTCCACCAAACCTCAGTTCACTGATTTGTCCATGTAAGCTTTCTCATTTTTTTTACTGGAAGGCAGTGGAGGCTAGAGTGAATTTGAAACTTTTTTTTTTTATTGTCTTTGAAAGGACAAAGCTAGAGGAGATTCCACTGAGACAGCTCCACTGGAGGATGTTGGCACTGAGGCTTTGGGCAATTGTGTAAGAGCTCTGCAGCTTGTAAGAGGGTTTGAAACTTTAACCCAGTGACTTAACCCTCCTGGCTTGAATCTGATCCTCCAGTGAATCAGCTCTTCAAACCCTGACAGTTTTGATTTCAGCAACACACTCTCAACTCCTCAGTTTGGATCATTGTGAACCCCAGCAGAGAGATAGCAACCCTTAACCCACAAACACACTCATAGAGCAATGTACACACAAACAATTGTAGCTGCACCCAGATGCTTTGTATCAGTGCCTGTTTGGACGGGCTGTGTTTGTACAATACTGACGGGCCGCTTCCTGTGTCTTAAACATTGCACAAATACATGGACTTGAATCTGAGCAGCAAAGGGAGGGAATTGCAGGGTCATCTTACAACCATGTTAGTCCTAAAACTTGGAAAATGTTGTGTTTTTGTTCAAATGCAGTGCTGCTTCCCATCTTCCAAATTCAGAAACTTTGCGCAGACTTACAAACTGTCAAACATATGCAAAGTATGACAACACAGGATGATTCGTTATAGAGAACCATAGGTTTTCCATGGATGATGTCATGGTGAAAGAAAAAAAATCATCCTGTTGCAAAATGTCAAACATCAGAAAACCAAATTTCATTGTTCATTACAGTCTCCAGGCCTGAAATTCTCAAAGACAGAATTATAGAATCTTCATTGTTCAGTATTTAATGGACTGAATTAACAGTGCTTGGACATTCTTGCCAGAATAGCATTTAAGAAAAACAACTTTTTTTTTATCGTTAGGTCAGTAAAACAATATTTCCTGTAACAAAATTTAAAAAATCTAATTATTACATTAAACTGTAAGGACTGCAGACAGAACAGCCCCCTATCTGTTGGATGATGGTATTGTATGGCTGTCACAAATGGCTCAGGAATGTCAAATTAGTCAGGGGGCGCATGCGTGACACTGTGAACATTAAAATACTTTGAGGGGACCAATATGATACCAACACAAATTGAAAAAGAAAGGTGACAGGCGCAGTGATCTCATTGCCTCACAGCTATAGAGTGATAGACTGCCTCCTACACACTGCAAACCAGAAAAATGTCCCCTCAGCTAGATGTCAGAGTTAAATTTCAAAATAGCCGAGGCATCTAAGAAAGCGCACTGTTTAGTGGCAAAACTTGTGAAGGCAGAGCTTAAATATCCCAAAGAGAAAAAATGGATATTATTTACCTGCATAACATTATTTGACATGTTTCATGCCATTGTGTCCACCAAATGTGTCACTGACAGCCGTTCAGGCCTCATGACTCATTGCCTGTGTAGGTGTGCAGCAGCTAAAATAATGACTCCCCTCTCATTTAACTACAGCCTGGAGAAGTAGGCAGACAAATGAAAAATCCCCCCCTGATCAAAGTCAGCTCCTTTATTCAGTAGATGTGTGTTTGCATGTGTGTACCCTGTGGGGTGCTGTTTACATTGGGCAAGCTAAGTCATGCAATCTGATCTCAAGCTTTTTGAGTGCCTCCTCAAAACCCCCCTCACACACGTGCACACACACACCTCTCAACACTGAGAGCTATTGGAGGAAACACTATGTTACCTCACTAAGACATGCTGGCGTCAGTGTGTGAGTGTGGGTCAGGGGGCAGTGGGAATTGGACACATTGCTACCATATGTGCACCCCTGTTCAGCCTCAGTTGGATGCAAACTGAAACTTCCCTCAAGAGTTCATACAAGGCAATTGTAGTTTCACCATTGCAGGACAGATGGCTGCACAGGCTGACTGGATGTGTGCTATTTGTTGGTCTTGAGCCTGGTTTCCTGCTTCTATCTGGGGCCACTCCAATAGCAGGAAGTGGGTCAGTGGGATTCCCACACTCAGCTAATTTCACACTCACTTTCCTCTGCAAAACTTGCCCCATTTGGTATTTTTCTTGGTCAGCATCTTCCCCCTCTGTCTGATTTCCTGCCTCAGTACCCCCCACCTGCACTCATCCTGGGTTTCCTCCCTCCCTCTCCTCTATGGCATGTATTATCCATGTGTCCTGACACCCTGGCAGGTGTGTGCAGGTGTTGCCCTTATCACTCAACATCATACAAACCTATCCCCACTCCCCCGGACGCACATCAACCCATACAACAGTGCACTTCTCTATCTTCCCATTCAAAAACTGTCATGCCTGTCCTAATGAACTTTATACATCAATACAATGCCTGTTGAAAGACAACAACATTGGAAGCACATGTTTTTTTTCTTTTTTAACAATGCTTTTATTTACAAATGGCAGGAAAAATACAGTACATCATTTGGAAAGCATGTTCAACAAAATCTTTCATTAAAAACAGCAGATGCAAACTTTTACAAAAACATATCTAAATGCAATTTAGACCGTAAAAAGACAAATATCAGTGAAGGCAATTTGTGTTCTTTGGTCAAGCTCAAGTAGACGTTACATGTCCTAGAACACATGAGTGTCTGTGGCGCGAGGAGGGGCAACCAGAGCAGGGATGTGTGTGTCACCTGTCGTCGAGGTCGTAGCTAACACGTCTCTCAGCGCCCTGCCTCCACGGTGCACCATGCACAGACAGCTGTCTCAACACCCACACATCATGTATGTATAGTATAGTGAGGAATGACATCCCCGCATACACACAAACACACCCGAGCAGCTGCAAAGTGGCCAGAGTCCCGGACCGGCCGGCACCAATGGGAGTTTCCTGGGAATTAGCTGCATGTCCAGCTGCCATCAAATCACACATGTACAGTTAACAGGAAGAAGCTGAAAATACCAATGTGACAATAATATAAACACACTGAATTAAGAACTTAAGGCACTTAAAAGGCATTTAAAAATTCTGCAAATTTGGTGTCATCATCTCTCAAAAGTCCTGTATGTGTTGGCTCTTATCAGAGGGAATAGAAAGAACAAGCAGCTTCAACTGGATCACAAGCAGGAGTCCAGGGAATGTGAGTCTATGAGGCAGGACAGCATCCTGAGGCGCCATGTTTGTGAAGCAGGGACATGCGACTGAAGGTCCGCGAGCATGAGCCGCACTGGTACTTCTTCACCTCAGAGTGGGTCTGCAGGTGGGCTCGCAGGTTGGAGCGATCAGCAAAGGCCCGGTTACAGTGTTGGCAAGCAAAGGGGCGTTCACCTTGTTGAGAAAAATAAATCGTCAACACCAGAAAACCACTTAACATATAAAGAGGCCAAAAGGTTTGTCTTCTGCTCATTGTTTTTCAAATGATCTACAGATAAGTAACAAAAGAGAAGGAGCACCCCAACTTGCAGGATGTCTTTTTTCATGCAAAGCTACTGTGAGGCTCAGATTAGATTGTGCCCTGCTAAGCAATAACATTTGCTCTTACGTCAATAAATATCAATGAGCACAAGGTGCAACCAGCTGTTACATTAATGAGACAACAGTGTGGAAATCAATAGTCTGACATAAGATGGTTAGGATTTACCTGTGTGTGTGCGAATGTGTCCTCTGAGGAGCCATGGCCTGGAGAAAGCCTTACCACAGGTGGGGCACACACATGGCAAAGTGTGTGAGCGAATGTGCATCTTGAGGGCTCCTAAGCTGGTGTACTCCTTGGGGCAGTGTTTACAGTGGAAGGCTGGACGTGCAGAGACCTCCGTAGGCAGGGAGGGTGTCTGCTGCGCTAGGACATGAGGGGGAAGCTGGTGGTGGGACAGCTGATGGTGGGAGAGAGCTGAGAGGCTTGTGTAGTGCTTACTGCAGTGCAGACAGTGGTAGATGTGCTGGATTACATCCGGGCTGGGGGGATCAGAGGTACGCCCTCCATCCTCCTCTTCCTCACCACTGCTGCTTGAGGGAGAGCTGCTGAGGTCCAGAGGGCCCAGTGGTGAAGGAGGCAGAGACACAGGGGTGACAGGGGAAAGCGGTGCAGGCAGGGTGTCAATGGAGAAGAATGGGGCAGTGGGATGGCAGGTCAGTGCAGAGCTGTTGTTCTGTGTTGGAAGCTCAGCCCGTGGAAAGCTTTCAGGGACAAAAGCTGGCAATAGAGAGGAAATGAAGTCAGGTGGCTTTTCAGCCAAATGAACAGATAATCTAATAAAGCAGTAAACTTGTTTTTTTTCTTGGTATCACGTTACAGCCCATTATTCAATCACAGGCCTAGTCATCAAACTTTCTCATCAACACATTTTCCAGGTGACTAAACACACTTTTTATAAGCCTAGAAGCAATTTATAAGGAAAAGTGTTTGTGATCTGTCGCATGAATCTGTACCATGTCTGATGGTAATTTGATGAAGCAATCATCCTGCATGAAAAATATAATCACTTATCTCGATCTGATAATAAAAATACAAACTTACCAGTTTGACTCTCAAGCTGACTCTCCCTGTAATGAGGTTTCTTGTTGGAAAAATACTTCTTGACAAGAAATGATCTCGGCATGATGAGTTCAAGTTTCTCCTACTTATTGAGAAGAAGATTAAAACAACTTATATCCAAACCGAATACGCTCTGATCCAAAAGCGTCTGAGACAACCGCGGGCTCCAGTCGGATGGACAGACACTTTTAAACACAAGAGAACAACCTACTACGTTATTGAGCGATCTTGTTAAAGTTGTCTCCTCATATAGTGTGGAGAAGCAGCGGGGTAGGTGGGCAGATCTCCGCCCAAAGACACACCCCGCGCTTCAAGGCGCCACCATCCCCTCTCACCACAGGTGCCAAATGTGCCAAAAGCTGCTGCAAAGCGCAGATCTAATTGAGCATTTCACGGCTCTATCTCACTCTTTTCTACAGCCACATGCTTAGTCTTGAATTCCAATCGATAAAATGTATTTCTTCATAATTTTTTTTAAAGTTGTGCACAAAGTGAGTAGCCTATAGCTATACTATGTGGCAGCCACTCCAAACAGATCTCAGTTTAATTAGCTGAATGCATAAGCCCAACTTTATGGAACTGTACGACATTTTACCAAAGTGTCGAAATACGGGGGGGGGCTCTGCTGGCTCAACCCCTGATAAGTGTGTGATCAGAAATATGTCCTAATAATAGTGAAAATGCGGAGAATGGCATTAAAGGAGGAAGTTTGAACAAGGTTTTTTTTTTTTTTTTTTTTTTTTTTACATCAATCATTTAGAATATCATTGTGTGTTTTGTAGCTAGTTTCAAGAGCATTTCTAAGTTTTTTCCCCCCAACGCAATTCAAATAGGCGTAAACAGCCTCATTTTATGATGTCTCCCGAGTCTCCCGGTCGGGCTTTAACACATCCTAAAGTGAAGGAGTGGGTTTTTGTATGGAGACAAATGACTTGTTCTGCACCTTAAGAACAGATCCTGATCGCATCTCTTCTCTCTCTGCGGGGAAGAAGTCAATCTGAATAAAAGTGGCACTGTTCTCCAACTTACTCGCAGCATGAAATGAGGTCTAATTAAATGAGCCGACAGGAACAATATGGTGATGTAAAAGCCTTCAGGTGATGTAAAATGCTGCTACTCCAAGAGGAAATGAGTATGATTGTCTTGTCCCGTAGCCTGATCGTTAAAAACGAGCAAAGTTGGGCTATAGTTGTGCCACCCAAAATCAGATCTGATCACTACAAACTTTGGATATTTGTTTTTTAAATAACTTTATTGGTTAATTGTTTTAAAATATACTGAACTATTCTGTTAGCACAATACCTTGCATTGATTAAAAACTGCCCTTTTTACTTACTAAATCGATTAGCATGGTGCAGGGATCCTGTTAGTGCATGTGAACATCAGGTGCTAGCCATCAGACAGGAATGTCTCAGTCTGCAGTGTTGCTGTTTACCATAGCAAAGAGAGTCAGATGCTCATCACTGTGAATGCTGCTGGATGATGGGGCTATATGCACCTGTCTAAAGGCGCCATTGTTACGGCATGCCCAAAAGTTCACACATCGTTCGAGGACTTGTTGGCGCTGACGCCAAGTAGACTGAGGGACGGCAGGACAGCAGTAAAAACAAAAAAGCAAATAGCAAAGACACACATGAAAGTAATCTGCCTTTGCTACTGAGGATGATTCTGGTGTTGAGTCCAATTTTAGCATGAGAGGAAAAGTATGCTTTTTTTTGTATATGTGTTTTTTTTCCCCATCCTCTAATATTACCACACATACTGCAGAAATAATGACAACATGAAACATCCACCTGACCTCTCTAGGTCAGAACACAGTCTGTAGCTAAGAGTGAAAACAGCTGATTACACACTGCTGAATTTGGTCTTCAGGGGAGAGTAGTTTGTCTGTAGGGCAGACTGCAGACAATTTGTGTTACAACAGGTTGGAGTGACCCCGTGACACACTGAGGACATGAAGACATGAAGAATTTTCAGCAAGGAACAGATGTTCTCTGCTCTGTGGCCTCAGGTAAAGCGTCCTTCTCACAGAGGCCCACATTGTCCACCAAAAGCACCTCAAAATGCCCCCGAAATACAGGCACTGTGAGATTATGCACAGCATAACACAACCGAACATAAACTAATGTTGGCAACAAATCAAAATGATTTGGCCTGGCCACTGAGGAAAAAATGTAAATCTGTGAAATTGCATTCAGTCAGTTACAAACGACAGAAACCACAAAGGCACACAGAGAGAAAAAAGCAGCATGCACAAACACATGTATGAGTACTGCTGGGTTGTGTGGGACAGACCCGAGATGCCAGAAAGTATGTCTCTAGCCTAAGGGTAACCAATTTCGCTTCTCCAGGGCTGCAGTGCTGCAGGTTTTAGATGTTTACCTGCTCTAACACACGTGATACACCTATGGACCTAACAGCTTATCAAGTTCTGCTCATTGACTCATTAATTTGAATCAGGTGCGTTGAAATAGGGAAACATCTCAAACTTGCTGCTCTCAGGGGCCAAACTTGCTACTGCTGCTCTGGCCTGACATATGTATAACAATCTTTTACATATTTAATGTTTTAAAGGAGCTAATAAATGGATTCATTGAGAAAAAAATACAGATTTTCTTCAGGTAAAAAAGAAAAATACAAACCTGAATGTTTGACCTCTAGACATTATTGAAAGGATAGAGTTAATGCAGCACCTATTCTCACTGTGGGATGTGGCATGAGGGGAGGTCTTTCTTTAGCCTCTCCTAATGGAAACATCCACTGAAATCTACTTGTGTCCAATGTTGATGAATCCACTACACCTCATTCTTTTGTCAGGAGCTTCTTCTTCATTAAGAGCCATCCTTATTCCCACACTGATTTCCTCCAGTTTGAGGTATCAGTGGAATAGCTGATGTTACAGCTCTCCTATATACTAGGGTGTTATTGCAGACCAAAACTTCTTTATTTTGCTCTCTGATATTAACTAACAATATTAATTATGTAAGTGGCAAAAGTATGTGATTCTTTGTGTGTGTCATTTAATTTGAAAATTAAATTGAAATAATGTGTTTTCAGTCTGTTAGATGTTAATTGGAGGTCAGGTGTTAATTGGAGTTCATTTTCCTTTAAAGAACAGAGATTAATCATTGTGACATTTTTATGCACTACGAATGGAACAAATTAAATCAAATCCTGTCCCTTTGCTAAACTGGAAAACTAGCAGAAATGTATCGTTTCAGTACAAACTGAAGTTCATTATAAAGCATACTTATATTATTGACGTTAACTTTCAGTATCGATGTGAACTGCAAGTAGAATTCATATAAATTGCATAGAAATATCTTTCAGGTAACAATGCAGCACAGCGTCACTAATACAATTTTAGGGATTGGAACACATCATAACTGAAGCTGTAGCTCAAGATGCTTAAATCATACTTTGATCTCTCCAGAGAACACAGATGTCAAATCTTCTGGAAACTGATGCTGAGGTTTCAAAGGAAATTGCATGAAATGTATCTGCAGTGATTTTCAGCTCCAGTGACTGAGTGTTCTGGGGTTTGCTTTGCATCCAATTTTGTTCCCAAGATTCACTGACTAAAAAATCATGTAAAAATAACATTATACATGATCAATTATATGAAAATTTGTGAAAATGTCCATCACTCTGATTATTTGTTTTCAACTCCTTATTTTCACTTGCATAATTTAATTCTCCACAATCTTTTTCTATCTAACCCAGTTGTGCTGAACTCAGTCCCAGTTACCAAATTATTAAGGTTATGGTATTTCCAGTGACAATTCATTTTAATAATAATTTGTGGGTTTTTACTCAGTCCATAAAACACAACCATTCATCACCACATATGTGTTTTTGTATATAAGAGAGGATCCATACGCATTATTGGATCAACAAAGATACAGGTTAGAGGCAAATTAGAGCTGACATGAAAACAAGGTTTTCATTTAACCAGATCTCACCCGTACAGTACTGTTTCTCTTCATTTTTAGTTCATGTCAGCGAACCACTAAAACAGGTACCACAGTGTGACCACAGGCCACCGCAAACACCTTTAGAGCATTGTGGGCTTGCTGCAGGTGGCCAAAAGTCCAATTATCTCTTTTCTGAAGCTGCGAGTACATATCTTGTCGTGTCTGGTCTTTTTAAAAGATTTTTATGACATGTCCTGGGGGTTTTCTAAATCCAGGAACTGTAGATGTGTGTCCACTGAACAAAACATTTTAATGAGAATTTAAATCTGAATGTTGACAGTCATGCCCAATTAGAGCTGCATGTCAAGTTTTTTGGAGCTCCAGAGAAAGATGCACAAAATCAGAGAAATTTCCTTGACTGGATTAATTCCTACAGGATTTGATGTGGAAGGAACTGCTTTGACAGACCTGTGCAGCCTGTGCTTCTTGTCTGTTTAAACCTAGAGGCTGTTAGACAAAAATAATGACAAAATTATTGATTAAATGAAAATCTCAAGATTCAGCTTCGGGGAAAATCTCTGTCTAAAAAGCTATTTCTTCATTATGATTTATTTTTTAATCTAAATGTCACAATAATAATAAAGATAATATCATGTCTGAGCTGATGGTTTCTGACTTCATGGCTATTTATTTGAACAGAAGCAGCATTCTCTCAAACACTTATAACTGATGCTACACATGTTTTTGCTCAAATCCAGCTCAAGGCAATGTTTTGCATTTTAAAAAGCTCCTGGTAACCTCTGATCAGTAAGGTGCATTGTTTTATTCCCCCTATTCACATGATAGGTCACTTAGGTGCATTTACATGTTGTGTTTATGCAGATTGTTTTTCAGCCCAATTCTGAATCACAGGAGCACCACCAAGTATTCAAGTCCTCTTTGTATTTGTGACAATTAAAAGGTTATAGTTGATTTCCCAAAGTGCTGATTTGAAAGAAAGAGGAGAAGTTTGGGATTAGTGGCCTCTGACAAATCTGCTCTCTCCAAATGTAAGTTAGCACATGTATTCAACCTTTTACCCCACGTATGGCCCATTGTCTTACTGTTATAGTACATTCAACTCAGCTACAAATGAATTTTAAAAACTGAATTCAGGGGGTTATTTGTGATGTAAATCAGTTGTTTCAAGCATTTTCACCACTGCATGAATGTTTACTTGTTTGTACATGCAGACTGAGGTGTGTGTGAGTGTTGTGTTACAGTTCAGAGATCCACTGGTCCATAAGGAGGAAGATAAGATTATCCCAGAGGAATGTAGAGACAGTCATATGGACAAACACTCCTACACATGCTCTGTAGTTTGTGCACATTCTCCATTTTCACAAACACACATGTTTTGGTGTGTTCAAGCATGTTTTGATGAAAGAGGCAGCCACCGTGTCAGGTAGAGTCAAGGCTCAAAAAGCTAAATGGATATACTTTTTTAAATATCAAACTCATCACAGTAAATTACACCACAGCTTTTTTCTTGCAATTCAACAACTCAACAAATGTTGAGTGCAGTTTTTTTAATCAAGCAAAGTAAAATATTCCAAATGTAATAAGTTGCTGGAATTAAACTCAATAGACCAGAGAGAACAAGTTAAAATGGCACCCTTTTACATCACAGATGATAGCGATATCGCAAGCCAGGACGAATTTGGACAACCTGACAAATGAAAACACAAAGCACAGGAGAGCAGACAAGGTAGTTAAAACTCATGTAGGTACACATGCAAAATAATCACATTTTCATCTGTAATTCATTTATATGAATTTGAGTACTCATATCGACTTCTATTCTTTGCCCTTGCTCTATTTATATTTCACTGGTAGATATTGGGCTTTGACGTCTGCCATATTTATTCAATAGCTATTTTCTTTTAAAGACAACTTAATAAATAAGGCAAGCAGGTTCATGGTTCAAGCCAGGCCTTTCTGTGTTGAGTTTCCATGTTTTCACTGTGTATATGTGTGGATTCTCTCCAGGTTCTCCTGCTATCGTGTGTTTTAGGTTAATTGGTCACTCTAAATCCTCTTAGGAGTGAGTGTGAGAGGTTATTGGTCTCGCTGTGTTGACCCTGTCATGGACTGGCTACCTGTCCAAGATGTACCCTGAGATAAATACTGATTAGTCCACTTCCACTTATAGTCTGGTCCGTTTGGAGCAGCGTGAACAAGCATTCAGACTCTGGTACCAAAGAGACAAACTCTGGTCCACTAGAAATTAAGTGGACTTTGGTACGAACTAGTGGAGGGGGGCGAATCAATTGTTGTTTTTTTTCCTTTTTCTAGTCTTTCATGTCATGTGTGCTTAATTTCCTAATGTAATTGCTAAGTAATTTCATTATTTTTTAAAGTCATAGAGATTACTTTGTTTTAAGCAAACCAGCAATTCAGTTAGAAAAAAAAACTTTATTGCTGTATACTAATGTTGTTTGCCAGGACAAAAACCATTCAGTCCCTCTGTCATTGACTAGGAACTGAATTTTTTTTAATTTACTGTTTTTTGACAATTTTAGGTCTTTCAGTTTTGTTTCAATACAAGTCTTGATATTCTTTTAAATTATGTTTTATTTACAATTTAGCAGTTGAAACATCAGCAAATATTTGCCTGTCAAAGATTAAGCGAATGTGTGAGTGGAGCAACTGACCAAATGTACATGTGGTTTTTACAGATCTATCAGCAAGAGACAATTAATAGCGCTCATGATTAAACTTGTCCACAGTTCTAATGTTGCAGAATAGCCTCAACAAACATTTGGCAATAACCAGCTCAGTAGGCTACTGAACAAACATAGTTCACAAAGATGAAATATTTTCTATTTTTATGTCATTGTTGGCTTATAACCCAGTTTGGAAATCTGGAAAAGACAGTGTGTTTGTGCACCTTTTAGCTTTCTAACCTTCCAGCTTCATCAATAAATTGCATCACTTCTATGAAGCTTGAATCTGAGCTTTTTTTTTAACTCAATAAATTCTTACAACACTACACACATGACTTGCTACACATGGAAACAGAGTTGGAGTTTACCCAGATGTGTGTTTGTGTGTCCGCTCCAACTTTATCTGGTAAGCAGGCAGACACCACAATCCAACCACAGACAAGCTTTGATGAAATACACAGTAGCATTAAAAGTAATTTAATCTAAAAAATTATTACTATTAATTTAATTCAAGCTAAATTTATTTTTTTTATTTTATTTTTTTATTTTGTAACATTAAATTACATTCCTGTGTTGAATGAATATGACAAGCAACTTTAATATTTTGTTTAACTTATGTGGCAGTTTAAATCTCCATTTTCTCATAGTCTCTGTGTCTTTAAATCGTGTGATTCTTCGACTGACTGGTCACCTAAGAATCTAGATTTGGTTAGGAACATTTTGTTGAATAATTTCCAAACCTGTTCTAGACAATTTGCTGGTCTGAACAGACCTCAGATTTGTTTCGTCAACTTAACAGAGTGGAACAAACTGGGAATTGGCGACACCTACTGTTCACACTATAAACTGATCTGATCACATAATGAACATACTTGGATTAACCGGAAGGGGGAGACCAAAGACCAGTAATGGTTCATGAGTGAGGCTTAAAATGAGTTTACAGGTCAATTTACAACAGTGTTAAATAAATGTATCATAAATTTAAAAAGAAACAACTGGAAACAACATATTCAGAAAGACACTGAGCTAATCCTGATGCATAGTCATCAAAAGTTGTGTTAAAGACTTTATAATCATATGCAGCGATGAAGAAGTTATTGATGAAAAACGTTTCTCACCTCCCTGTGACTGCCTAATGGCATTAATAATAATTAACTAACTTTAAAACAAGGAGTAAAAAAGCTCATTTAAACAACTTAAACACATATAATCTCATATTTAAATGACGATTTTACTGAAAACAAGAAAATACAAACTAAAAAGGAACTGGTAAATTCAGAAAAAATGTACAAAGAGCAACAATTACATATATAGAAGATGTATAAACATTTTGTGAAAATGGAAAAATGAAAGACATTCAAAATTGATTTGGGGGAATTCAGGAGAATTACAGCACACCTGTTAATTTTTTCTTTTTTTCTTTTTTCCCACTTTTTACAAAAAAAATGTGTTTAATTCTGGGAAATTGTATGTGTTTGTGCTTCCGCTGCTAAGCCTTTCTCGGAAAACCAAGCAAATTTAGCCAAATTCTTTAGCGTGACAGCTGTGATCTCTGACATTTAAACCTTTTGGCCCTTTAAGTGCTGACAACCTGCCAGAGCATGAATAGGATTTTTTTTCCCAAAAGTTTGTTTGTTCCTTAAAAACCTTGCTAAGCATTGTCTTTTTGTCCCTTGAAATAAATATTAGTACATTTCACACAGATGTGCATGCAAGAATTCTGCGATGCAGCTAATTGATGAATGTTTGTCTTCACTTTTCTTGCAGCGGTGTTGGAATAATCTATGTCAGTTATGAATAGTTTGCTGTTAAAAATGCATTTTCACATACAAGAACTAACTTTTGATGTTTCTTTTTTTTTGCTTGTGATTGTTTGTTTGTTTTGTTGGTTGTTTCTGTTTTGTTTGTTTTTATTAAACTACAAATAGCAATAGCAGCATGTCCTGCTGGAAAAGTGGCCTAAACTTAGTTACCAAAAGCAGATGACATTAATCCACATCAGCCTTATTTTTTTCTAGTGTTGGCCTTTATTTGGCTTTTTTGACATTTTGTGTGTGTGTGTGTGTGTGTGTGTGTGTGTGTGTGTGTGTGTGTGTGTGTGTGTGTGTGTGTGTGTGTGTG
>JAOXYM010000014.1:11357756-11384362 GCA_028567055.1 Leptatherina wallacei | reverse complement strand
TGGAACGCTTTAACTCGGGTGTGACGTAATTTCCCAGTTCCGACTTCCCAGTTCCGAGGTAAATGGAACGCAGCATATATTACTTCGCATTTATGGATGTAAAACGTGGCCTTTGTGTTGAATAGCGAATCCTGTGAAGAGGTGACGAATGCGGAAGTGAGACTGCAGTGAGACCGCAAAGGGCAGAGCAAAGGACAAGGATGTAGTTCGTGTGCTGCTAATACAATTAATTTATTTCTTCAGGGCTTATACTTCTCACCAGATTATATAAACCTTGCTTACAATCAAACATACTGAAAGTGACAAATAAATTACAGCCATCGCATAGCATGTTTGTCTTGGTTCTCACTTTTACGGAACAAAAATTAGACCATTAGCTTTAACGATGGCCCTCGTAAAAGCAAAATAAGTGTCTAAACTATAACACTTATGAATTCTGCTATGTTAAATGAAAAAAAGAAAAAATTGTGGAGATGCCGGGGATTGAACCCGGGGCCTCATACATGCAAAGCATGCGCTCTACCACTGAGCTACATCCCCTTGCCTGCGTACGGTCGTGAAAATAAAAATATCAAGGTTATTCAACGAGGCTGAGTGTTATTTTTGTTCTGACAGACGCCCAAGTTATGTAATGTCAGATCAAAAACTTTACCTGGTTTCCACATATTGTCACAGCTTAATTTGCTGTTATTTTCTCTTGAGTGGATCCATGAGATACATTCTTCATATACTAAAATAAGCTCCAAGATTTTTATCCACAGAAAATAAAAATGGTGTCAGTATGAATGGAAAAGAAAATGTTTCATATGTGGCTCAGTTTTATTTGTTTTGATCAAATTCTTTCTTGTTGCTATTTTTAACCTGGAGGTCATGTTTTTGCTTTCAGGCAGTGGACACATCTGTCTGAGCAAGGGACTCCTCCTCCCACTCTTACCAGAAAGCAAATAACAAAATTGATGGGGATGAAAGACAGACAGAGAACTTTAATACATTGGTTTGATACCTTGAGCCTGAAACTTATTTCTACTCATCCAAGGTACCCTAATCCTTCAGGGAATTTAAAATAGTTCCTCTCGTTAAGTTCACTTAATATCCTCCAGGAGAGCCCGAATGAGGGTCTGTCGTCCCCACTGGAGAGCACAGCCTGTCCTCACTTGAGCTGTGTTTATCAGTGCGTGCACCCTTGCCAAGGACACTGCTTCTAGACCCTGTTTGCTCTGGCCTTGTAGGGACAGACCCATGGGATGCACACATGGGCATGAGAGTTTTAGAAGACCTGAAGAAAGGAAGGCAAAGGGTGTCTGTAGTACCAAACACATGGGCCTTCAGAGGGAGAAGAGAGTGACACAGGCTGATATCAGCCCTACTGTTGTGTGGGCTTGGTGACAGACAGCCATTACCCTGTCTTTGCTGAGTAATAAGGAATACTAGAGGAGTGTTACGTGATGGTGGGAGTTATCTGGGAACTGTTACATGCATAGACAAGCTGCATGCAATATGAGACACGGGTATTCCTTATCTAAGGTCTCAGACGTCCAGATGGTAAAGTGGACAGTATTGAAGGAAATGGCTCTGACTTGTTTGGAGTTTCAGATATTTCTGTGTGTAGATTTGAATTTTCTAAAAAGTTTGATATCTTTTTTTATGTTTTCTTTGTTTTCTTCCCATTTAACACCCCACTCCTGCATAGGCAAAGAAAACATGTAGTTTGCTACAAAAATAGTAAACAAGTAAAATTTACCCTAAAATCTGTAGCATCAAATTGACAGCTCATTCTTTATAAGGTATTACTTTTTTACTGGTAGCGTGAGGTACCTATAACAGCACCTCATATCTTCAGGGGCTGCTGTCTTATCATCACCCAACAGCCAGCAATGCCTGAGAAGCGAGGCCTGAGAGAAAAAGGATGCAGAAAAATACAGCCCACTGAGGGGTTGGAACTTTAAATGTTGGAAGTTAATAAAAAGTATAGTGATTTAACACAATTTTGAGCACAATCCTTGGGGAATTTAGATTTTATTCATTATATTTGAACAAAAAATATTCTGAATTTCTATTCTATTAAATTAAGCTTCAGTTCACTTTATTTATATAATACCATGTTGCAATAATAACCATCTCAAAGTAAACATAATCAAGACGGCACAGTTGGATACAGTTCAGTTTGATCCTTTAGAATGAAATTCAGTTTAATTCATTGTACTCTGTGTGTTCATATTATGCCAATACATTGGAAAAAAAAGTTTTCTGAACAAGGAAACCAAAAGATTGTGTCACATCTTCACCTTGGTTTAATTTCCCAATCTGAGCATACAAATGATGACAGGCAACAGTGGAGACAAAACTGGAAGAGACCTCTGGCATTACCAGACTCAGCAAGGGTAGCCATCTGCCTCCACCAGTTGGGGGAGGTCCCACAATAGCCTAGAGACCTTTTGCAGTGTCACTAAAGGGATAGCTCAGGGTCACCCAAGCTAGCCCTAATCTTATCAAAAAGGAAATGTTTTAAGTCTAATCTTAAAAGTAGAAAGGGTTCCTGCCTCCTGAACCGAACCCACACTTAGAGCTGGTTATACAAGAGAGGATAACTGAAGGCTCCGCCTCTCATTCTGCTTTTGGAAACTGGAAACTGCAAGTACATCTTCAGTCTAAGAGCAAAGCACTCTCTTGGGAAAATATGGAACTATGAGATTTCTTAGATGTTATGGAGCTTGCTAATTAAAAGCTTTAATTCATTATTGAGGAGAAGAATCTTAAATATAGTTAGTCACAGAGGAAAAGCTACATTTGAAGAAATATAATCTCTCCAGTTCTTAGAACTCTTGCTGCATCAATTTGGATCTGCTGGAGGCTTTTCAGGGAATTGTTTGAACAGCTCAATAATATGAGCATTGAATGGACTAGTTTTTGCGCTGCACTGAGACAGGATGTTCCTAATTCTGGCAATATTGTGTGTTTTATATCGGTTACATGACTGATCCTGGATCCTGGTGGAGAGATCCTGGGAAGATCCAGAATAATAACATGACTAGACAGTGTCTTCCTGAGGAGGTCATGTTTTCATGTCATGTTCAAAGCTTTCCCTATAAAAAACGACTTCCATTCTTTCCACAGGAAAGCAACAGTGTCCTGTCAGTAACATTTCTTTCCTGTTGTGCTGTCTGATTGATCGATTGACAGGCACCAAGTGAGACCTCTGAATTGTTAACTTGTCTACCTGCAAACAAAATTACTGTTTTTACAAATGCAGGTTTAATAAATGGCCTCAGGTTCTCTGAGACATAGCTATGTCTGCCACGGCAAGGACAGGTTCAACAAGATTTGCATGTGAAATCCACCATCATGAACACAGTCAGAGAAAAGAGAGACACCACTTTAACCTTTCACCTAGTTTTAAAACCAGCTTGGGAAACTGTGGGAATCCTTCAAAGCCAGACAATTTTATTAAAAGCTAAAACACAGATAAAGGAATAAGGGAGACAAGGAAGAAGATAGGAGAAAACAATAATCTATACTGTTTCTTTTTTTTCCCAAGTTATTCATGCCCAGGTTATTTGTAAAGCCTTTTTATTGCAGAATAATTGCTACAAATATTTGATGTGTCTCTTGTATAATATTAAGTACCTACTGGCATGACAGCACACAGTACAATGACATGACACAACAAGTTCCACCAGGCCTGTTACTTCTCCTGATTAGCTTGATAGCACAAACATTAACAGAAGCTCAAATGCACAAACTGTTCTTGCTAAATGTTTGTGTTCAATGTGTCATTGAAGTTTGAGTGTCATCATCACTGCAGGGTAAATGTGTGTACTTGTGTATTGAGTTGCCTAGCACCTGGTAACTGTATAGGCCGAAACCTTATCATCCTGACTTTAGAAAGCCCACAGTGAACTCTTGCTATTGACTCCTACCGGTGTAGATAATAACAATGTCAAAGTCTATATTGGAAAAATAAGCATACTGAAAAATATGTATGACACATAGAACAGACATATTGAGATGTTGTGAATTTGTTTGCAGTGGAAATTTCCTTTCATGTCACAAAACCATGGTTTCATCACTTACATGTACATTCTTTTGTCTTATATGAAATGACATTTCAGGTTTACTATTAAATGCTAAGGTGTATTAAACAAAGTAGATAGACTTTAAAGTGAAGTACGCATGCTTTGCAAAAGGTGTCTGGATCATCTGCATCCTATATGGGTATACCTTTGTTTAAGAAGCCAAATAATTGGACCACTCCTTGATTCTAGTTGAATAACTCATAAAAGATTGATGTAGTCATGATAGTGCCTGTTGAACACAGTTTTAGATGAGAAGGAAAAAAACTTGACCTTTGTACAGTTCAGAGCAATATTTTACACAACCTGTATGGGTGATGTAAAATGCATTGTGTTACTACTTTACGAAACATTTCACTCTCTATTTTAATCCATATATATGGACATAAAGACATATGATGCCAACACAAGCAAGCTGTGAACACTCTTGGAGATCATGCAAAATGCTTTATGGATTTTTCAAAGGAAAAAAAACAAAAACAAAACAGAATTATCCTTCACCTTGAGAAACACCCAAATGCGTAAGCTCATGCTTGGTTATGTGAGCAGTCACCAGTTTGCATAATCTGCAACAATAAAAAGCAGTGGAAACTCTCAGAGCTTTACTGACTGCAGGGATCAGAAGAGACCACCAGGGGTTTTTAAAACCTCTAGAACAGTCATTGGCTACTCAAATGCTGCATTCAGATAGCACAAATATGATTGGCTGGTATGAGCTGAGAGGCACATTTAGGTCCACCCCATCAAGGCAGAATGGAATTGGTGATGTTGAAGGGGAGGGGGATGAAATCTGCTTCCATACAAATTTCAAAGTGACATCACCAACATCACTGTACAAGGAGAACTTGTCTTCTTTCATATATATTTATTGACTGATTTGAATATCTAAGACTGGTATTTGTTCTTGTAAATGATCCCTTTGCTGTCACAAGTGGACAGTATGCAAAGTTAATTACTTAGCCCAGTGTTACATATAGTTGTCCCAGTGTTCAGCACTCAATAAGAATACTATAATTAAAGTTTTGCAGTGTAATGGTTTTGCATATTTATGAATACATGCATGTTGAAATATTATTTATAGCACATGTTCTGTCTATGGTCCAGACTTACTTTAGGTTGCTATGTATGTAATGAAACAGCTTCTGCTCTTTCTTCTCGAGTGAATTTCATTTAATCATGCATCATGTTGACATTTTAATTACTTTGCTATCAACAGTTCTTCATCTGTTTAGTTGTAGATGGAGATATGTGAGCAGACTCTGGGTCAGTTTACCAACCCCCAAGCCTTGCTCTTTAAACGCCAAAGCTGCTGGATGTGGTCGGGGATCAGTCACCATTTCCATCTGGGTGCAGGTTGACAGCTCATCCTGCCCAGCCCCCACCCTGTTACCTAGAGGACCGGCCAGTGACAGGGTGTAATATTTTGATTGGTTGGTTTATGTGGGGTGGGCGGGTTGAAGGGCGGAGTTGGGAATGTTGTGATCTCACAATCAGCTGTTTTGTACGTTCTACATACTGATCCGAGGATCAGCTGGAGGCAGCAATAAACACAAGAAAATCTGCAGCAGAAAATATAAAGAATAGGAGGGAGAAAAGCTGCAGATGTTATGATCTGAAAACATCAGTGTAACATTTTTACACGAAGCCCTTCTTCTGAGAAGAAAGCCTTTTATTTTTGTATAATAGTGTTTTAACTACCTCACCTAAAGGCTATCTAAAGCTATGCTTTAAGAGTTGTCGTTTCTACTGTGTGTAAGATCTCGTTTACAACTTGAATTCTACTTCAAAGGCAGGTAAGTTGCTCTTCATTTTTCTGTAAATCAATTTTTCGTTATTCTTTCTGTCGAACTGGGCTATGCAGAGATATCAAACTACACCGTTGTCAACGAACCTCCTGCATTCCTCATATGCTTAGCCACAGAGAATAATATGTACCTTTGTATGAACAAAGAATATGTACCTTTAATAGAATTACATTGCTTTGTCTGCCAGTGACCCATTACATATTGTTGGCTGTCTCAGGCTGCTGTGTTTTTTATACTGACTGGTGATGTTCTATTATTAGTACACGAATAGATCTGAAAGCAGTATCCAGTCCAAATAAAACGGGCTTAAGGCGGATTCGACGTCCTATATTCCGAAAAATGACACCAGCCTACATAGGCTACGGCAACAGCCGCTGTTTTATTGCACCAAATGCTGATGTGGAGTCGATGGCGGATGTTGGTGTTTTTTGTGGCTGCTGAACCTTTCAGGAGACGTTTTTTTGTTTGTTTGTTTGTTTGTTTATTTGTTTGTTTGTTTTTTTGTTTTTTTTGCAAATAACTCTGGGTATGTCACCCTGTGAAATCACCGTTACAATGTTGTTATTATACGAATATTTAGTCGATGTCGTGCAGTCCCGCTGAGCCACAACTGTCATTGCTTTGACCCTTCAGCTGTAGAGCTTATACGGATAATTCATGTTTAACCTGGATAACCTACACAGATAGTCATCTATGTCCCGGCTGTCTACAATTTGACGTCGAGTTTGAGGTTTTTGCCGACATAAATCTATTATATCTATCTGTGTATTTGAAATGTAAACAGTGCTGTTGGCAGCTTAATTGTTTCATGAGGGTTGTTCACAGATAAACATGGACAACTGTCATGAGTAGCTACAGTAGGCTATAAGAAAATTCAGACTAGAATGAAACAAAAAACACGTAGGTTCCAGATACACGGTGATATTATCCATCTTGCTATGTTGGATGTATAGACCTTATCTTTTTTTTTCCTCCGGTCGAAAAATAGGCTCGAGCCTCTCCGTCTGCGTCCGTGACGCTACGTCACAGTAGTCTCGTTTTATTTCTCGGAACCCCGCCCACCCTGCTTTTTTTCTCTCCTCCTCCTACATCTCAAACACATCACCGCCCAAAGAAAGAACTCTCACTCGAAAATCTTCACCGGCCTACATTTTATATTATATAATCTTTACCCTATTTTATAGAGTTGTATGTAAATCAAAGTGCAAAATAAAACCTTTTATGCTCCCTAAATTGCTTTTGAAAAAAAAAAGGTTTTTCTTCTGCTGCAGGATGTCTGTGTATGTGTGTGCCAGAAATTCTAGTTTAAATCCAAATAAGAATATGAATAAGTAGAGTAACAACCTGGAGGTGAATGTAAGGACCTTATAAAAGATACAGATAAAGAATGATGCATATGGTCAGGGAAGTAAAGTTTTAAAAAAGAAAAGAAAAGAAAACAAACAAACAAACAAGAGCTGTAAAAGAAGACAACTATCAAAATCTGGATGAATTCCCAAAACTGAAGCCTGATATCACAGCAAAATTCACTTTGTCACCTGCAGTTCAAACCCTCAGTGAATGAAAGAAAAACAGTGGCAGGGGAATGTGCAAAGAAGGGACTGCAGATGACCACACAAGATTGCCTGATATAGTCATACAAGTAAAATGTTGACTACCAGACCACTGCTTTTCAGATAAACTCACTATTTGTATCATTATCTGTTCTCTCTAATGAAAGATACTCAACATCAAGCCATTTTTACTACTTATGAGTGAATCTTTTATGATTTTATATGATGTCCAGTAATAATCCATATAAAGACATTTAAATGTTTTCTTGTCTTACTTGTTCTCTCATTTCAGTATCAATAGCTATATTTCCATCAGTCAGATGGCTCTGAATTAGCATTTGCAATCACCAAACTGTAAAAATCAGTTTAGCACTGTTTGCTCCTTACTGAATGTGTGTTGCATGGTTGTCTGTTTGAGCTTGTGCAAAGCAGCCAAAAGCCTTCTCCCCAAAAATAGTTGTTTAGCTGAATTTTTTTGTCATGGTCTCATGACTTAAGTTTTTGTGAGCTCAGGAATGCCTTAGACAGATATCCCGGTTGAGAGTGGACTGCAGCACATCAGTTCATTTTGCATACGTATATTACTTACAAAAGGTTAGGGATATTCAGCTTTCGGGTCAAATTTGCAGAACACATAACATGTTTACGCTACTGTGATATTATATCATGAATGTAGGACATGTAACTAGAATATTGCAGAAGTAATCCTTCCATTTCATACAATCTATAGAAAAAAAAGCTTACAACAGCTGGGTGTACCACAAGGTAAAAGATGACAACATCTCAATAACTCGTCATGTATTAAGTGTTGTCTTGGTCCGATGATGTCTGAATGTCAACGGTGAGATAATGAGGACTGTTTAGGAGCAAGTTGTCATTCAACCAGAACATTTAGTGAATGTTTCAAGGTTCACACACCTTTTGGGATTTTTTTGTGGTTATTCACCTTATTGTGAACAGCATGTTGTATAAGTACTTAAACATTGAACAGTTGTATGTGTGCATTTAAAAGAATAAAGACAGCAAAATGAAGTTCATAAATAAAGGTTATAGTGCATTTTAGGTTCATTCAGACATCATACAAAAATGCAAATATCCCTAACTTTTTGTGAGTAGTGTATACATCTTCGTTTGTTATTACACACATACAGCCATGCATATATTCCTTAGTAATGAGTATATTCTTTTTAATTACCAATAAGAAATTCCATGATAACATTATGATAAAATTTTAAGATATATATTTATCATAATCCAAACATATATTTTGTTATAACTATATGCATCATATATGAATCCTTCTACACACAATGTTAAACCATTCTATGAACATTCATCAACATTTATTTCTGTCCTTTTCTTTGGTACTCTAGTGATCTAATACTTGAGCCATAAAGGCAAATTAGGCTATAGATCAAGCTGGTCATGGACTGATTCGGGTTATACTTTCAGTGTTTACACATCAGAAACTCTGAAACTAGTGCACTGAAAAACATCTGGGGTGGGGGACCAATTTAGCTGCAAATCTGAGATATTTAAAGTTTGTCAGTGATTTGCCAAGGTATTGAGTGTTGTATTTGGACAATGTGATTTTTTAAGTAATTCCTTCTTATACAGTTACATATATTAAGAACATAAAACCTAGTCTTTGAACATGTAGAGGCTTGTCTAGTTTACTATGTAGATCAAATATCTGTTTATCATTACATTGTTATGTTCATATGTAAGTCAGGCACTTTCCTGCAGCTGCTGCCACAGAGTTTCTGGCTTTCTCAGTCACAGTGCTTGATGCTGCAAAAGTCTGTCTCTTTGTATTGTGTCCTGTCACCTCCTCCTCCTCCTCCTCCTCCTCTTCCTCCTCTCTGGCCTTTCCATCTGTCCTGGGACTGTGCCGATTGGTTATCCAGATCTTAAGGGGGAAGGGAGAGTAATCATTGCCCACCAGCTCTTTGCTTGCTGATTAATTTCTGTCTTCATAAGTCACTCTCACTTCGTAGTCTCACTTATCATGATATGCACTATGTTCCTTTACCAATGTAATTCACAGTGTAGGTCATCACTATTTGATTGCCGACGTATAGCATACAACTTAAATTTTGCAATTAATATTTTTGTGACCGAAAAGCTTTAGCGGCTATAATGAATACTTTTGTAATAACAACTGGAGCTGGAGGGCATAAAAACATTTAACTTAGTTAAGATGGCATGTTGAGATTCTTTATCCCAGTAAGCATTGATTTGACCACAGTAATTATTTAAATCTAGATATATTATTACGAATCCAATAAAAAGCCAAGTCAGTCTAGAGCTTATCCTTATGATTCTATCCTGGACTGTCTTCCACTTCTTTTGTTTTCCACACTACCACTGCAGAGAATGCATTCAAATCCCAATAAAACATAGATGAGCTATTTAGAATACAAGCAAAAACAAAACGCTCCCAATATCAAAATTGTGTCACTTGTTACAGGTTCTAATCTACATCATATGCCTATCTATTTATAGAATTGAGTAACTCATCCAAGCTCATCATAAGACTCTCAGAAAGTTTGATTTGCAAGTTAGAGTATCTCATGCTTAGCTTCTGCTTCTGTGCCGGCATATAACATATTCATCACAGACAAGTTTGAGTTCAGTCATAAAGTTTTAAACTGATGTAATGTGTCTTAAGAAAGCTTTTACCACAAACATGACACACACTCTATCCACACACTTTTAAGCTGCTGCAATTTAACTTCTGTTTTTTATGTATTTCTATGTAGAAGCTGTTGACAGCAACACACTGTTTTTTCATTACAACTCATCGCCTTATTTTTTTCTCTCTTCTTCTCTGCAGGCCTTTGTTCCAAACCAAGTGAAACCTTATATTTGCACTACAGAAGTCTGCTCAGTTCTGTTTGTAAAACCCAAGAACAAGCAAGGGGCTTCAAGTGGAAACAAAAAACTAAAAAAAGAATCAAACAAAGAACAGCTTGAAAAAAAACAACTGATACATTAAAAAAAAAAGTCAACAGGCAGCTATAGCATTTTCTCTGAGTACAACTATAAGCACCACTGTCATCAACACTCAACAATACAAGCAGCAATGTTTCAGCGTCTAAGCAACCTTCTGTTTGGGGAGGTAGAAGAGGTAGCAGCTGAACTGAAGGGACCCAATCCATGTGTGACCGAGGCCGACGAGGAGGGATGGCTGCTCGTCAACCTGCCTGGTGAGTCAGAGAGCAGAGAACTTGATTGGAGGGATCCACTTGTCATTTTAACTTTACACCATTGTGGAAAACAGCTCACTTATGTATTATTCAATGAGAAACAGCTGCATTCCCCATGCATGTGTATAATTCTAACTAACATTTGAGTGGCAGAGGTAAGGATGGGGATGATGGAGTGGAGTGAAGAATCAGTCTGGGTGTGGTACAGCTACACTAGTGCTCATCCATACAATTGCCATGCCAAAAGTGCTGTCCATTAAATGGTGGAAGCACATAAATATCTGTGGACATTCATCTCCTTTCACTTTGTTTATGATGCAATCATGACAAAGACACTTACTGAGTGTGAACATTTGCTTTGGTGCCTGTTCTGGACCAAACCAGACAGCAGAACGTAAACGTTCTTCTCGGCAGAATCCAGACAAACATTATGTCACTGACATAATTACAACCTCAGAGGGTCAGCACAACTAATGATATGACTCTTTTATGTTTTGTGTTCTCCCCTTTTTCTTCCCTTCCAATTTTTTTTAAAAATACCCTTACATTCCCCTTACTGGTATGTGTGCGCGTGCGTATGTGATCCCTTAAAAATGACCCTCTTCATCCTGCATGGCTTCTTGAAAAAATCTGCCACATTTGCAAAAAAACTTTTGCAACTTCCCCCTCCCATCTGAAATATGTTTTTATTGGTCTTACCTTCCCTGATCTCATCCCTGCCATATGCTCAGAAGAATCTGACTGCATGATGCAGGTGGAGGATGAGACGGGAACTCCACTGATGGCACAATCATTTCCAGACAGTAACCTGGCAGATAATCAAAATACACACACAAGGACTGAGTGTGTAGCCCCCACTCCCCACCTGCCTCACAAACGTTGTAGGACACACAAAAATCGGGCACGGGGTGCAGCAGCACCATCAGACCCCCCGTCTTGCCCAAGCACTAGTCCATCACACATGGGTGCCACTACACCTGTGAGCCTGCCGAGGCGGGCCAGACTGTCCACGCCCTCCTCCACCCCGTCGATGTCCCCCGGCTCTGGGAGTGAGTGTGGGGGCAGTGGGGGTACCAGTAGGTCAGGCTCAGAGAGAGGCTGCATGGATGAGAGCTGGTTTGTCACCCCTCCCCCCTGTTTCACTGCAGAGGGAGCGACAGCAGAGGCCAGCCCGATGGAAGACCTGCTCATAGAGCACCCAAGCATGTCTGTGTACGTCTCCCCGAACAACCTGTCCATGGTCTCCAACAGCAACCTGTCCGTGGTGGGAGAAGAAAGCATTGCCAGTATGGCGAGCAGTGTGAGGTGAGAAATATTTATGCATACTGCACTTAACCTTCCGTTAACCTGTTACACCTTACCTGTAAAGAATATGACCATTATTTCTTTTCTCATCTTTTGCAGCAGAGTGGCTGAACAGCCCGCTGTCCCTGCTACCCGCAGCACTATACCCACCAGGGTGAGCCGTGGAGCAGCTGCCCAGGCCGGAGCTCTAGCCAAGGTCACCCAAGTGGCCAGGGTCCAGCGTTGCAAAGCTCGTATGGAGCGGCGCCATCTGAGCCGCAACCACATCCAACGCCAAAACCGCACAAGGGAGCAGGTCCCTCGCCATGCAGTGCATGCCAGAAACACCTTACTTCACCAGCCCAGCAAGCGTAACTTCTGCCACTAAACTCCCAAGCAACAAGGGGGCTTTGTTTACTTTGAGGGCATTAGTATGCATAGTCAACTTAAGACACATGGTTAAATACGTTCACCAACAACATTTTTTGCTTTCATTTCTGCATATTATATAAAATTTCAGCTAGACACCATTAGATCAGCAGGTCTTTTTGTTTAAACACAAACTGACTCCGTCTGGTAGTATTTGACCCATTCTGCTGTTATGAACTAGTTGCTCTTAGTAAATCAGCGTAGATCTTTATTATAGCCTCCTTATTGTCCACTGCATTATCCAAAAAACGGACAAAAAAAAGCTACATAAGTTTTTCATGTTATCCATTTGAAAGGATAATGCCAAAAAACTAAACAAAAAACACAAACAAACAAAAAAAGAAACACAAAAAGTTGAGTTATATTAATTTTGTTTTGCTCTTCCTTTAGTCGTGTTATTCTTACATTCATTTAACCAATAAAGCTCATAATTTGGAGATGTTTAAACAAAACTTACAAACCCAGACGTTAAAATATTACTCTGACTAGACTTTTTTGGTGGAAACAGTGCAAAAAGAAGACAAGTTAAGCCTGAGTTATTTTACAGCAAAAACTATTCATCATGTCTTCAGAGCTTTACATTGCTGGGGATTTTATCAGAATAATTATATTCAGAAGCAATGGTAAAATATGTTGTTTATGGCAAGAGTGAGAGGAAAATCATTGGACATTTGTTGGACTGCAGTTTGGTCTACCATCATTAAAGAAAGAAGAAATGTGAAGCAGCTTGTTTCAGCTGAGCAGCCAGAATGTTGTGAGATTTCTCTCCTCTGCATTGTGAAGGAAAAGAGCAGGTTGAAGATGGTGAGAGAATGTGCAAAACAGATTAAAGAGTAAAAGAAATGTTGCGAATTAGGACAGGGCAGTAGTTAGAGCAGCATAGTTACCATGAAATGGCCATTGGAAAGTGTGATGTAGCCCCCTGAGCAGCTCTTGATTGAGTGGGTATAAAACCTACAAGGAAGGTTTAAGAACGCTGTGGGAGGATGCAGGGTTTGCCTTTGGGTTACAGGGTGTGGTAGCTTTTGGTAAGTGCAAATCAGTACTGATGGCAACTCTTTATTTTGTTTTGTTACAATGTTTTCTGTTGATTTTGTCTTGTAAAATGTAGTTTTGTTTACACTCTTTTTGCAAAGTTCCACCAAGAGAAAAGAAGCTAGACTTCTCCTGGTCAGATGAAGAGATTTGGCTCTTAAAGTCAACAAACTCATTCCCTGTGAATTGTAGACAAAATGACGATCATTCATAGTGTGGTCTGTCACATGCCCAGCACACATCTGTCAAGTTAAACATGTCAAGTGTGCTGTGATATTATGTAATCTATGTGAACACCGAATTAGATAGATAGATATATACTTTATTGATCCCCGAGGGAAGATTCAACAAATGATCTATTAGTATGATCTATTTATACTATTCATTTGATTGAAAATCTTACAGAAAACAACTCTTAGGAGAAAGGGGAGAACGTATCTTCTAATTGCCTCATAACAAGTTCCCCAATTCAATGCGTTCAACATCCATCATCTTGCTCAAGGACGTGCAACACATTGCTAACATCTACTCTATGACTGTCTCTTTATGGTTAGTATATCTAGCTTTAACAGAGACCATTTTAAAGCTCTAGCTTACTGATGTATTCAACAACAATAGTAAACAATGGTGCTGAAGTGTATACTAATGTTTGTAAATTATTTGAGACATGGATGTAAGTTTGCACTGTCATATATTTTGTGAGTCAAAGTTTTAGCTGTGTGCTGTGAGCTTGGTTTTCTTTCCTTTTTTTTCTTTTGTGATGTTTTTTCTTTTTGTCTTGATCCTGATTGTGTGTGATGAGCACTGACATGTTAAATGCTAGAATCTCCGTTGAAAAAACAAGTATCAATGTTGGTCATTTATTTCTCCTGTAAATAGTCCATAACAATTTATAATGCTCCGTTAGATGTCAAAAGCCTCTCAGGTCATGAGTCCACAGCATTGTGTCCAAATGGACTGATGAGAATCCACTCTCTGCCTCACCTCTGTGCTCATTTACAAACCAGGAGGGCATTTCAATGGCCAAAAGTTGTGACTTTACTCCAACTTCTGTCTTATGATGATGAGATGCAGCATAAAAACAGCACTAAACCCAGAGTTGATGTGCCATAGGCAACACTGCCCTCCAGAGGGTCCATTTAGCACAGCACCTGCTGCATCAGTTACAGTAGTTACAGTGAAGTTACAGTACAATAACATGGTTAAAATGCATCACTGTTGGTGTGTTCAAAAGACAGATTTTCTCTGGATTTATTTCTGATTATCTTGTGTGGACTGTTTTGATCATCTGAATGAATGAGATTAATTAATTTCCCTTAAATTATACACAATTATTTTTTTCCTTTCTGCCAGTAAACCTATGAATGAATATACTTTATTCAAAAATTTGTTAATTTATGATTGAATTATTAATATTATCTCATGTCTTTTGTTTGAAAGATGGCTTATGATTTATCCTGTTGTATTCTTAAATGCAAGGTGTGTATCTGAGGTGATATATCTAGCATGCATACACAGAAAAATGTAGTGGTGTCTGTTTAAGCGTCAACACCCTTCTGGAGCTTATTAATCAAAGTGATTGTGCCTCAGAGGTAAAATTGTGTTTGTCTGTTGGGAAAAAAAGGTATGTAAAAAGTAAAAAACAGGGTAAAAATGAAAGCTCAAAAGTGGATGTATGTGTGTGCGTGCAAAATCACCAGGTACCTCTACTGCTGAAAACCTGTTCTGTTGTCATCTTTTTTTCCCCCTTTCCTTTCCCACCATCTTGCTAAAGTGTAACATATGTTCAGTATGTTGTATTAGATTAGTGAAAGATGTCATTTTGAGAGTGGATGTCATCCAAATCTGGGAGATAGACTGGTCGCCTAGTGTGTGCACCTATGTGATGTGAGGGATGTGGACAAGGACAAAATGAGGCAGGAGACAAATAGTTTTTATATATAAAAATAAATGAAATGTATTATAAAAAATACAATAGAAATGCTTGTATTTTCCAAAATAGTTATTAGAAGAATTGTTCAACAATAGGGTGTTTTAAACAAAAGGCATTGAATGTCTGGGGAGTTTCCTATGTTTTATGTTGTGCCCTGAAATGATGGCAGCTTAAAAACTCTTGGGTTATCATCCATGTTACATCTCGATTAGTAGACCCTCCCCCCATAAAATGGAATATATAGACGTATAAAATTTGGTGTATCTGATATCTATGGTGATTGTGCCTTTTGCTATTTTTGCATGGTTTTTGTGATGTACTGACTTTTCCATCCCCAAAGTGGACAGTTGCCCACTGACAGGCAAGACCTATGCAAAAATCAATGGATTGGTTTTCCAGCATCCATTCAGAAAACACAGGTACCCGCCAAAAAACAAAGAAAAAAAAGAAGAAAAGAAAAACAGCTGAACAATAACACCAACAATAAATACTCAGGTTAACACCTGAATCTCGTGTCATTATTTGCATTTGGGATTGCAATAAGCATGGCTGAAGCTAAGAAAGTGCTCATCAAACCGACTCAGACAATTGTTATGCAACAGAATACACTGAATTAGTGTTTTGTTCATTTATATTCAACTGTTTTGATAATACTCATTTGATAAAGCAGCACTTTAACAGAAGAAATCTTTAAGTAATCTTAACAAATTACTTAAAGTTCTGTTGGTAAATCTTAACAATCATTTTAAAGATCAGGTGTTTTCAGTCTCAGATTGACATATATTCAGACTGAACAGAGAAAATTACATGGCCCTGTCAAGGGTAGCTTCTGACTCTGGGAGGGAGTAGTAACATGGTATAGTATAGTATAGTATAGTATAGTATAGTATAGTATAGTATAGTATAGTATAGTATAGTATAGTAGGCTATAGTATAGTATAGTAGCCGATAATATAGTAGCTTATAACTACAACATAGGATAACTCCTTTAAAGTACTATATCTGTGGGAATACTCTTGAAAAAGTCTGACGGCTAGACTGATGTATACAAGCAGTTTTTGATTATTCTCTGCAACAGTTTGGAGGCTCTGGGAGAGCCATCAAACAGGTTAATGCAGCGTGTAAAGAAGGAAGCGACGTGGCGTGGCGTGGAGATAAGTGTGGAAACAAAGTGCAAATATATTGTTTGTGGACTGAATCTGGGCGGGTTGCTGTTATCCACAGTGTTATGAAAACATTACACACAGCCGTGATTTAAATTTACACAGTTAATGAGTACAAAAGTAGTCGGCCTCGGCTTTTACCATGTTTGCAGCAGAAAACCCAAGATTATATGGTCCCTCGTTACTGACCTCTGACCATTCTTGTAGAAAAAAAAACAACCCAAAATTTCTCTTCAGTGAGGAAACATTGTCACTTGAAATTCTTAGAACACAATAAGAGTATTTGGGAGGGACAGAGGGTTGAGCAGGTTTCCGTGCACCTGCTATGACCTGTTTATCCACTCCATCTTGTTCTTGGGTCAACTTGCCCACCATTCAGATAATAAACAGTGGGGGATGACCTTAAGGTAAAGTATTCACAAAATCCAGCGCACTTTCAAGGCTGGACCAATTTGGATTGAAGTAAGTTTTATAATGGCTCTTATGGCCATGTAAGCTGATGAGCTCGTGTGTAATTTAACGATATTTATATGCCATAAATAATAACATATTAAGTACCTTTAAGGTCACAGTCAAACCTGTACTAAAAACTATGCTGTGTCCGAGACAAGTCTTACCGGTTGGCCCGAGATGTAATACGACGCTAGCTACCCTGCTCTGCGCTGTCGTGAGTGATTCATTAGCTCTACAGACAGAGATCCGTCCCCTCTGCTCACCTGCTCTGTTTTAAAAACAAAAAACAGATAACACTGCCAAGACTACCATTTTTATTTTACTTCATGTATTTCACTTCAACGGTAAGTAACACCATCCCAGCTTTAATGTGTCGGAAGCCGAAATTGACATAGATTTGTTAGCTTGTAGCAGGGCTGTGAATAAACAAGACGCAGAATTAGCAGCTTCACGGCGACTTGGTCAGTCTTCGTTTATATGTTGTTGATAATATTAACAAAAAAATGTTTGTTGCACTTAGTGGACGCATGCAGTCACCGTGTCAAATGCTAATATTTTTTTATTGAGGTTATGGTTTATTTTACGATAGCTAATGTCTTTGGGAAGGACCTGGTCTAAAACTAGTTAATCTGCATTGTTTATCCTCTGCAGGTGGCAGAATATGCACCATCATCGGAGCTAAACACCCATGTCTTGGTCGGTCATCATTTATCTTTAAAAGCAACGTCTGCAGTGATTTTAAGGATGCAAGAGAATTGTGATATAATGGGGTATTAGAGGATCTTCTGTAGTAGACGAGGTAATGCTCCAGCGCCACAGCAAAATTGGTGGTCCATAAGGGGATGATACACATTTTCTCATTTTCTTTTTCTTGTCAACATAGGCTATAAAGTGGCTCACCGTCTCAGAAACACATTCTTGGAAATATGGATATCCTGGGCTAACTGTTATCACATCGTACCGATTTAGATAACTGCAGGATTAACAGTAGTCATGCACAATCCTGCTCCAGAAATTGTAGCAGGATTTCCAAGTGGAGGTGTGGTGGACAAAGATGCAAATCCGGAGACAACTTTGGGGAGTGCCTACTCTCCGGTGGACTACATGAGTATCACCAGCTTCCCCAGGCTGCCAGAGGATGATGTGATGTCTGGGGAAAACACCCTGAAATCTCGAAAGGATGATGACAATGTCCTGAGTGAGCAGGATACAGGTCAGTCAGCCATAACAGATGTAAATCAGAAACGTCCTTTCTCAAACACTGCAATAGATACCAGAGTAATTAATCTGGTTGGTTACATTCTTCCAAAGGTGGAATGCATTTTGTTTGTCTATACAGAATTGACTTTTTTTCTGAGTAAACTAAACTCAAATATTTTATTGAGCTTCCTTTTGCATTGTTGGTGTTCTGCTTTTCTTGCTTGAGTCTAAGTTTTGTTTACTACTTCACACATCACAGATCCAGATCTGTTTCTGAAGTCAGCTCGCCTCCAGCGTCTCCCCTCCTCAGCTTCAGACTTGGCCAGCCATGATATTGCATCGCTTCGGGAGACCAGCACAGACCCTTTCAACGAGGACTGCGCCTGCCAACGAGATGGACTGACAGTCATCATCACAGCCTGTCTTACCTTCGCTACAGGGGTTACAGTAGCTCTCATCATGCAGATCTACTTCGGAGATCCACAAGTAAGGGTGGATGTGTTTTCTGCTGTTGTACTGTTTTAAACATGTTGCAATAGTTTGCTTCTTACTTATGTGTAATTATAAGATTTTGGGTGGGTCCACATGGTTGTTTGTTCTCAAATAAACCATTCCATGTTAAGTATGCAAAATCTTTCTCTCTTCTGCTTGTTCCTTTGTTTTCATTGTTTGTTTTTGGTCTTTTTTATTTGTTTGCTTTGTTTTTTCTTATAAGGTCTTCAACCAAGGAGCAGTGGTTACAGATGTTGCTCAGTGCACATCTCTTGGGTTTGACATTCTGGGGAAGCAGGGGTCCAGTGTTGATGCTGCCATTGCTGCTGCCCTCTGTTTGGGAATTGTTCATCCCCACACCTCTGGTATTGGAGGGTGAGTTAGAAAACAAACCAGGTTTACCAGTGAAGTGCTTTAAATTGCTAAAATGTGGGAAAAGAAGCCAGCTTTGTGCTCTTTTGATGTTTAGAGGTGGTGTTATGTTGGTGCATGACATCCGGAAGAATGAGACAAGGGTTATTGACTTCAGAGAGACTGCTCCATCTGCCATCCATGAAGACATGTTGCAGACAAATCTTGATCTGAATGTAAGGAATTTTCCCTTTTCCTTTACCTGTGAGAAGCCACAGGAGAGCTTTGTAATTGTTTTGTACTGTGTTTAACGTGCACACTGTTAATTCTTTGCTTTTCAGGTTGGCCTGCTTGTGGGAGTTCCAGGCATGCTCAGTGGGATGCATCAGGCGCACCAGCTCTATGGCAGGTAGTGTAACAATGATTCAATTCTCTATTTCATGTGCTATTAATAGAAGCTTTTTCTTCTTTTATGTTGCTGGAATTCACTGTCACACTCCCTTACCTCAGTTTTCCAAATAAATTAAACTGAATATACTGTATTAGTTTATTTAATGTTTCAAGTGTTGTTGTTTTTAAGGGGAAAAAAAGGGAGAGCTGATATTTTGAGTGTTCAGATCTTAAGAAGTCAGATCTTATAGTTAAAGTACTGCCAGCTGGTGTTCCTTGTTGCACTGTAATTACTATAATGCTGGGTTATTATTTTGTTTTTCAGTTGTTAAGAGGCATCTTAACAGCACTATAAATATCTTTGTTGATCAATTAAATTAGATTAATTATAAAATATTATAGATTCGTAGTGTTTCAACTCTAATTGACTTACATAATCTTTGATTTCATCAGGATGCCATGGAAGGATGTTGTTACCATGGCAGCAGATGTGGCCAGAAATGGATTTAATGTTACTCATGACTTAGGTAAATATAGAGTATTATCTTGCTAATTACTGGGGGAAGTTTCTGTCTTCACTGTCACTTTTCTTGCAGATAGTAACAACAGCTTTATCACCCAGCCTCCATATGTTCACATGCAACATGAGAAGAAATTATACTAATTTTTAGCTCTATTTATCTCTCTACAGCTGAAGCCCTTTCTAAAGTCAAGGAACAAAACATGTCAGATGCATTTCAGGATTTGTTCCTCCCTAACGGCCAGGCTCCCCTTTCTGGACTGTTTACCCGACGGCTTGATTTAGCAACCGTTTTGGATGCTGTTGCGGTTAAAGGGATCCCAGAGTTCTACGTTGGGAATGTGGCGCAGGAAATGGCGGCTGCAGTAAGAAGGAATCTTCTGGTTATATAAGTACTCATGAATTCTGTATGACCTCCACTGAGAATCACTTTAACCCCTAAAATATTCAAGGATGGTTTTACTAACACTTAGGGTTTTTTGTGATTTATTAATTCACTAATGTCATATTGTGATTTAGTAACAGTGTGATGATGCTTGCTTGCTGTTTTAAAAAAAACAACCTCTATGTTACTAAGCCACACCAGTTTGGGTTCGTTCTTTGTGCCAAAACAGTATGACGGCTGAGAAGGTCACTGCTAATAATATGCTGTTAAATACAAATAATGTATCCAAACCTTTTCTTGTCCTGAAAAGTTAACCCCACACAGCCTCATCCAAACAGGACTGGGTTTTTTGGTTTATTACATATAAAACCCTGATAGTGCAACTCATGATTTGGAGACTCTTATTGAGCTGTTATTCTAAGATGCTCAGACCTGGTGTTGACTGCTTGTCTCACAAAAGGAAACACCTTCCAGACAAACAAACAAGGGAAAAAACAAACAACTAAAAGCACAATCTAAAATTTGTCTTGTACCTTTGTCATTAATAGGTCCAAGCAAAAGGCGGCGTGCTCACAGAGGATGACTTTGGAAACTACAGCACAGTAATACAAAAGCCAGCAGAGATCACATATCAGGGTAAGGTCATCATGACTTGACCTGTCCTTGACCAGTTGTCCAGTATTCCTCTGCACTTTCATTTTGTAAAAGTGCATAAAAAATATAAAAAGCACATATTGTTTATAGTAGTTATATAGAAGAGGAAGAAGTTTTTATTGTCATTGTATCGATGGGACAATACAACAATGTTATGTAGCAGAGAACCGGTAAATAAAATTTTTACTGGTTCTCTGCTACGTGACTGACCACTGCCAACATAATTTTGTTGTATTGTCCCGACGATACAACAATAAATGTTATACATTAAATGCTATATTTTTTTATTCCTTACATTGTTTTATTGATCTACCTCTTACTAAAGTTCTTACATTTTATAGGTTCCATTTATGTCATATTGATGTCATGCTCTGTGGATTGTTTTATATTGTATCTATATTATAGATTATTATTCCTTACAGAAATATGTAATACACAGCCCTTTCTTTTAAAAAAAACTGTAAAAACAATTAATACTTCCATCTTATGTTCTGTTGGTGTTTCTAAAGGACATCATGTGATGGCTGCCCCAGCCCCACATGCAGGTGTGGCCCTGGTCACTGCACTTAATATCCTTGAAGGCTACAACATTACAAACCTGTTGCCCAGGAACAGCACCTACCACTGGATTGCAGAGGTAGTACAACAACTGTTTCACCACTGTATGGCCTTCTTAATATTCCTCTTTAAGGGATATTTACTATATGTAACCTGCAGCAGAAAGCAGTCAGTAAATTCTCGATTTGGAGAATTGAAGGTGAGGAATTCTGACAGGTGGGCAAAAAGAAGGGCTATCCAGAACAGGGCCAAAAAAAGAGTGATTTTTCCCAATCTAAAACAACTTAAAGGGGTACATGTAACAAATTCAAATGTCAATGGCAGAAAAAAATTGCTATAAACTCTGTTTCTATTGGTATCTAATCACTTTACTAAACTAACTGTTGTTTTTTATTCCTTCAGAATGAGCCATTTATATCTACTTGCCATGGGTCCACATACTGTACATGGCAGCTGCCATATTTTTGCCAGCATTTTTACTATGTTGTCTCTAAATAAACAACAACTCTATGTTTGAAGTGAATACCCTCTGAGCTTTAAAACTGCAGTACTGGCTTTGTTCGATAGGTGAGAGAGCACCATTTGGGATAATTGATGTCTTAAAAGACATAGAAGAAGACACAATGCACAATTTTGAAGTAGTTATCTGTAGTGCAGTCATCGCTGCACCTAAGGCTACTGGATCCACTTGCAGATGAAAACATGTTTATGTCTGGAAAAAGTTTGGCCACTGAAGAAATTTGGAGTAATTTTATGCCCATTTTTACCACTCAATGTATGTAATTCTTACATACTGTTCCTTTAAATTTCAAAATCTCTGCTTTTTAAGGCTCTTCACTTGTTTTCACTCTTATCTTTTTTATTTCAGGATTAAAATTGTGCAGAATTGTTAATCAGTGCTGATCAGTAGTAAAATACAATGCTTAGTTACTGTTCATGCAATGATCCCAAAACACCTGGATATTCTTAGGTTTAGAAAATATAGATAAAAAAAATAACTGATGCAAAAGTGATACACTCATAATGTGTAGCATCTGCTGAACTGCTACAAAATGATTGAAGTTTGAGTTGTTTTAGATGGTGACAAACTTGCTCTTCTGGTATCCCTGAACTGAGTAGCTGTTTGTTAAGCTCCCCTGCCACAATTCCTCTCTGCTTCTCCAAACTGAAAGGACTTTGACCACAGTCTACAGTAAGATACTGACTGCTCATAAGTTCTCACATAACCTCATTTCAAAAACAGAAACATTCCTTTAAAAAAAAGAAAAACTCTGCTACAACAATAATTTCCCTCTAAGAGGGATAAATAAAGTATTTTTCAATTCATTTCACAGTCTGCAAAGTCTTTCTTTTGTTTTGTCCTTTGATTTGTTTGTTCATGTTAATTTTTCAATCATTTTCCAGGCTGTGAAGATTGCTCTGGCCCTGGCTAGTGGGCTTGGAGACCCCATGTATGACACCTCTGTTTCAGAGATTGTTGCCAAAATGTTAAGGTAGAAATTAATCCTATAAGTATCAACATAATTACATGTTTAATGCATAAATCCATTCCAGTTTAACCAGATAATGTCATACAACTTTGGTATTTGGTATTCTTATCTCCTAGTAAATCACAGGCCTCCCTACTCCGGCAAATGATCAATGATTCTCAGGCGTTCCCTGTCAGCCATTACACTACATCATTTACCCTGGAGGATGGTGCATCAGCTGCCCAAGTCACGGTTATGGGTCCAGATGACCACATCGTGTCAGTCATGAGGTATCTCATGTTTTAAATGAATGACAAGTTGTGTATCTAAAAGACAATAAAGTGTTGATGGACATAATTGAAAATCTAAACATTTTTTTTATTTTTGGTTTAGCTCCCTAAACAAACCATTTGGCAGTGGGATAGTGACTCCTTCAGGAATCCTTTTGAATAGCCAGATTCTGGACTTCTCATGGCCAAATAAATCCCTGAACTCATCACCTAACCCTGTAATTGCTACCTTCATCTTTAATTCATTATTAGATTATCTTTTATTAGTTGAATTTCTTTAGCTGGTTCTCATCTTTGTCTTCTTTTTGCTGTAGCATAATGGCCTCCAGCCTGGGAAGAGACCCATGTCCTTCCTTATGCCCACAGCAGTAAGGCCAGCTGTGGGGTTATGTGGCACTTATGTGGCTGTTGGATCTTCCAATGGGGAGAGAGCTCTCAGTGGCATCACACAGGTTATTTGATTACTTGTCAACATTAAGGATAATTTTGGATTCATACAGTGACATTTTTAATTTATTCATGCTGCTTTATTAAAGTATAGATCTTATTGTGATCCTGCACAGGTACTCATGAATGTCCTCTCTTCACGTAAAAACATGAGTGACAGTTTGGCATATGGGAGACTCCACCCACAGCTGCAGCCCAACACCCTGCTGGTGGACTGTGAGTACTTCCTACTTTTTCTTTATTATGGGGTTTAGTCCAAACTTAAAAGAGACATTTAATTTATAATGTCTTCAAAGCCATAACTATTTATTTTTGTCACATCATAGAAAAAATTGCTTTTCCAAGTATATAGTTTTAGGTCTCCGGAGTATTAAATACTATATTGTTCACAGTCTTTTCAGCAGTTGTTTTCTAGCATGTATAATAAGTTCATAAACAAAATGTTCCCTACACTAGCTCTGACTACCAAGCCCCTCCCATTTCCTGTTGTAAACATTTTGTATTAACCTCACAGATAAAAAAAAAAAAAAAAGGTCCCATTAGCGCCTTTGACTCTTTGCTTACACATTCATCACCTTGCTTTTTTTGTGTACACTATGCAAAAAGAAGTAGGCTGTAAGCCTGGAAAAACAAAAACACAGGTGTCAGATTAGCACAGTAAAATATCTCGGCTGATACGGTATTCCTCTGCAGCCAGGAGAGCAATCTGCACAGTACAGAGGTTGGAATGTTTGCGGCTCTGAAGAGCGAAATCAACCTCGATTCAAAATGTTGCTTTTTGTGTCTGAATTACTAAATCTTCATAAAAACATTCTGTGATGGCTGCGCCTGCTTTGAGAAATAGAAGCAAGGGTTGTATTTGAATGACAGGTGGAAAATAAAATGTAGTAAATCTTATTCAGTTTAACATTTATCTTAATTGCCAATTTCTTCTTCTAACCTCACAACATCCTCTCTCTTCTTCCTTCTCTTCTATAGCTGAGTTTTTAGAGGACGACGTTGAGCTGCTGCAAGCCAAAGGGCACAAAGTTGAGAGGTTGGATATTCTTTCATTGGTGGAAGGCACACGGAGAACTAACGACCTTATCATTGGGGTGAAGGACCCCCGTAGTGCTGATGCTTCCGCCCTTACTATGTCTAACATGCCTTAGTGCAGTCCTCCTTCTAATACATAAGATTGGAGGGGTAAGACTAACAGGTTGTCAAAAAGGGAAATAAGGAAGCAACTGATCAACTAATGCACCAAGCTAATACATCAAAATGTAACAGCCAAAGTACTGTTTAGAAGAACAAAAGTTTTAAAAGGACATGGAGCTTTCTCTTTACACTTTACATGGCAAGTCTGCAGTACCCTCATTCACAGTTTCAAGCACCTTCCAGTCACAGTTTATGAAATTTTCAAAGTGTACATTCCTAAATTGCTTCAAAGTCTGCTGCTGCTGCTGCTAATATTGTGCAGAGGAGGGAACAGAAAAATAAGGCATGTTTTTTTGTTTTTAATTTATGTGACGCATTCCAGTTTCTTTTAAAAGGGACATTAACTATGAGCATGGTTTTAGTTAGTTGATGTCAAGAAAAGCTGCTTTCATATTATTGTGAGTAGCAGCTCATTACAACCGTTTGAGAGTGGGATGTTTATGATAGTTGTACAATGAGTTTAAAGGCTGAAATGAATTACTAGGGACTAAATGCATTATTTGCAAGAATGGGTGGTCATGAGGAAAAAAAACAAGAAGAAAACAAGATTCCCCAGACCAGGAAGGCGTATACAACACATGCATGGTGTGCAGTTAATCTGAACCACCTATCTGCTTTTACACTTCCACTGCATTTCACCTTTACTCTAAATAACACATAAGATCTCTTTTAAATATTTAGACCAGGAATTAAGTCTTGCATCATGCTACCTGAACATGACTGTCCTAAACTGAACACATTTACTCCTCTGCACTTTTCATGATGTGTAACTGTGATTAGATGTTGTTTGGTAAAACTGCTGGAGCTTTAAGTGTTGCAGTCAGTCAGTGACACTGGTGAACCACGTTAACACCAACATGTTATTGGCACCATCCATGATAAATGGAACTGGGATAAGACCTTCACGTCTCAATATAGTTTTTCCAGAAGCATGATTTAGTGTGTATTTAAACATATTTAAATACACATGATAAATAATTATATATTTTTGGACATTTAAGTTGCGGCATGATTTTGTTGTCAGCATTTGAATGAAGTCTCTTTTTTTTTAGAGCCAGTTATACTTGTTATTAGAATGGAAATAATTGGATTCTTTCAATTGGATTGAATGTAATGTTTATTTTTATATGAACATGTTTGGCTGCATACATTATTTGTGCTGTTAGTGAATCCAGTCAGCACATTTTAGAAATTGATGCCGTTTATTTTGTGTACTTATGTAATTTTGTTATGTTGTATATTTAAAATAAAAACAAACAGCTTGTTTAGAACTTTGCACTCACGCAAGAATGCCAATCTCGACTGATCAAATAGGTTCTTAATCTTATCGTCTGTTGTTCGTAACTAGTGCAATATGACTGTTGATGCTTGTGCTTTGTACTTCTAGAGTACCATGCCGTAAGGCAAACATTTGCACACTTTATGTTTGATTCCATTGTACATTTATATCTGATTTTCATAAAAAGTCAGCACTACTCAAACCCAGTAAATAAAATATTTGCACACATCCAAAGATGAATGTTTCTCATTGTTTTTTCATACTTTTTGTTTGTTGACTGCACTTTTAAAGTTGACCTCATGTAAACTTTGCACAAAAAGTAAGGACATTTTTGTTTGGTTGATTATTTCTACCCTCTTTAGAACCGTACCGTACCGTCCTCTTCCGCTTATCCGGGGTCGGGTCGCGGGGGCAGCAGCTTGAGCAGGGACGCCCAGACT
>JAOXYM010000014.1:11331398-11352231 GCA_028567055.1 Leptatherina wallacei | reverse complement strand
TGTGGAGACATCAGTCCTTTAATCCTTGATATGTTCTTTAAGTGATAATAGGCTGACTTCACAACTGTCTTAATGTGTGTGTGTGAGTGGTGGTGGTGATGGTGGTGGTGGTGGGGGGGGGGGGTTGTAATCACAGAGGACATGAATTTCAACATGAATTTCAACAAGAAATATCCAATCACAAGGGAATCACCGCCATCATTTGACACATCCATGCAAGTAGTCAACATGTCACCAAACATCAGGCACAACTAAAGTGAGACTAGGCCACAGTGAAAGAACAATTTCAACCCATAACGATGTATGAGCACTGTAGTCACCACACGAGTGTGTGGGATATGTCACAATGTGTTATGTTCGTCACTGCCCTTCTGACAGCTCATGTCAATAGGTGGGTGATACAGCTGTCATCATATTGTGGTGTGAATGAGCTTGGCTCGACTTTGTGAGTCTGTATATCTGCACTGTGCATGTATGAGTGTGTGTGTGTGTATGTCTGCAGTCCCAGACGGAAGCCCAGAGGACAGATGGTGAGTTCAGACGCAGACTGACACACCGTAACCAAGCGATTACACACTCAATGACTCCCCCTGACAAGGGGGAGGAAGGGGAATAGGAGGAGAAGATAGAGGGAAACAGAAGTGAGGAAGAGTTATATGGGGAGGAGATGGGGGAGAAAGATCAATACGAGAAGCTGTGGGACATATGTGGAGAAAAAGAAAAGGGTGTCAATTTTCCTTATGCAGAGGAAAAGTGGATGAGAAGTGGAAGAAAAGTGGATGATGGAGAGACTAGGATAAAGTAAAGTTTAAATGAAGAGGATGTGGAGGAAGGAGTGAACAAGAGGGATGAAATCTACTACACCAACAGAAAAACACAAGTAGAGAGTAATGAATGGAAAGATGGAGAGGTCTTTAGAGACCCAGGATTACATGGTAGCCAATTGGAGTGAAGGATGTTAACTCCCCTGATGAAAGTGATATGTGATTGGTTCAGAGTTTATTATGTTCACTGAGCTATCATTTCCGCTATAACACATTCAGATGCACACATACAAACATTTGTAAACAGTCTTGGATCCTATTTGGTGCTCTTTAACTGCTACTGTGTTTGGGTTGGGATACTGTGCTGCTGTGATGTTGGCATCATTATAAACTGAGTCATCGTGATGATACGGCAGAGTCACTGAAATGGGGGGAGAAAAACATCTAATGTTTAAACATAGGTTCTTAAGTTAGCCCACAAGAAACACTATTTACAACACAGAGAAAGACCAAAAGCCAACACCCCTCACACACATACACACATGCACACACACCGTCAAACCACCCGAGTCTAGCCTGGCCCAGGTCAGGTCAAGCGGGATCATGGGAAACCATTGCTGTGGCCCTTCTCACCTTTTTCATCTCAGAGCGTCTCAAAAACATCCCAGACAGTGATATCTGCTTTCTTTCTTTTCCTCACTGTCAACACAACCTGAAACACTTTAAACTAAAAGTTTCCTGTCTTCTAGTGGTGAGCCACAGAGGGCACACCACTGTGACAGCAGTGGATAGGATTTCCAGTTTACTCTGCCCCAGTAGAATCCATGTCAGACTTAATCTGGATCATAATTTAATGTGATCAGAAGGCAAAGGGACATAAGCTTTCAGGACAGTGATGAAATTTAACCCTGTATTTTGTGGGCTACTTTTCAGCAAAACTAATCAGCTGGAAGGAATCCCATCGGTTGTGATTGATGAGGAAACAAAGTTGTCTTTGAAAGTATTGTCTGGCAATCAAATGGTTCATTTATGGACTTGGCTTAATTGCTCTTTAGCATCATTATCACTGACTAAATATTTAGATTTATTTGGATATATATATATAAACTGTTGCAAGAATAACACATGTAAACTCTCTGGGTCGATAACATGGACAAAAAACTCCCAGCAAACTCTTCGTGTCCTGGGTGCATATTGTCTCCATTACAGTGACATGTATAGGATGACATCATCTCTTTTTGTAAAACACTGCAATACCTCCGCCTTTACTATTTCCACTCACTTTGACCTGCTTGTACAGTCTAAAAGCAGTAAATAGACACACGAGAGTCCGGGATATGTTCCTGCGGCCATGTATCAATGAAAAATATAATACAGCATTCACTGTATTCCTTCTGTGTCCATGTTAGCACTTCAAGTTTGTTCATTTTGTTAGCTAGCAACCTCACCTTTTCCAACAGAACAGTTGGAAGAAGAAATTTCCCTCACTTCTCTCTGCCTTGCTCCTGTCCTTCATCCTCTTTGTTTCCTCTTCAACCCATCTGGGATTTCATGTTATTTTGTTCATTAATTTGGTTTTGAAGAGCTCATTCAGTTGATCCCGCTGGTAAACTGGGAAGTTGGTAAACAACTCTTCTGCTACCATGGACACTCATCATAACAGATGTAGAAAAAAAAATCCAATGTATGAAGAGAAATCACTCGAGCAGCACAGCACACAGGCAACACAGAGATGTTGTCATGCTTGAAAACAGAGCGTGTTTGTCAAAGTTTTTCCTAATTTAAGAGCTACTGTAGCTTTCTGAGTTGAGAAGAGTTCAGAAGAGAGCATGAGGATGCCCCCCCCCTCCCCCCCTTGTTTGTGTGCAAACTTATATGTACACAAGGAACTTTGTTGTCAAGCTTATACTAAGTGAGAACACTCTCACTACCATCTGTTAAACAGGCAGTTCTGTAATAAAGTAATCATGCACAGCATAGTGCCTGTATTTTTATGTGACAGGTTCAGGTCACAAAGTTGGACCTTTCATGAGTTACTGTTTCAGATGGGTCATCTTGTTTAGCCCTTCTTTTACGTGATTGGCTGATATGAAAGTATTAAAGGAGAATGCACATAGATTTTAAATCAGATATATCAGGGATTTACTGATAACATTCAATTATTTGATATACCAGGGATAAATATCACAGTTTTGGCTGATTGAGTGAGACGTGTGAATTTTATTCCCATTCCGGTTTATCTTGAATTTAAAAAAAAAAGAAAAAGGAACGGCAGAAGAGGTGCGAAGAAATAGGCTGCAAGCACAGTGTACAGACAGAAGTATTTACTTGTATTTGTAACACAACCAGTCACAACATCAGCATGTCCCAGTTCACCAAAAATAGTCTAAATGTTTCAAAAAGTGTCCTTAACAAAAAAGCTGTGTTAATCCCTTTGTACTTCTTAAAAATTGTTATTTCAATGTATTGATTGTGTTTATATTTAAAGGTTACATATTATGCACTTTGTTCCCAATCTGAAACAATATTTTGATATCTCAATGAACTGTCAGAGCCATAGTTCGATCAAATTGGCCTTTAATTTGAAGGCAATAGCTTCTCTTGTCAACCCCTTATTTTCCCTCTTCTGAGAAAAGCTCCTTCTGGGTGGGCGGGCTGTTCAGGGAGCTGAGTAGCTGATGGCTCCGCCTGTCACTCCACCCCGCACACTGTTCCCGAGTTGATTGACAGCTTGCGCTTCTTCAGTCAAACAGCCCATAATAGTTTAGTCGAGAGTCAACAAACACTGCAGCGCCGAGAACCGGAGTTAGACCGCAAGCAAGAACCCGGTCCTGGAGAAGGTCTCCGGTAATTAATGACTCTTGCATAAACCAAGGACATAAACGTTAGCAGCAGTGACCGGGCTTCGTTAGCTGCAGTGCTAACATGTTTACAGGCTATCAGGCTAAGCAGGCCTACACAGTAAAGCAACAAAATCACTAGCAGTTACTACCTTTACAGCTGTATCACGGACACTTGGTACCGATCCATGCTTCAACTTCAGCTGTTTGATGAAGCTGCATTATATGCACCCAAGTTGTAAAAATAGTCCTCCTTAAAATGCTGGGCGCACACATACAAAACTTTGGGAAGTCTTGCGGGTAAATGTCGATTAAAAATTAACTCCATCCACTGGGTCTTCAGGGGCTCAGATGAAGGAAGTATATACAGACTTTTGTGCTCATTGATGTAGCCATCAACAGAGCAACTGCCGTGCTTCGCTCTTAGCTTCGCCATTTTGGAGGGTTTGTGAGGAGAAACAATGGCCTACGCTCTGAGATTTTTAGAGGGCGGGATCAGCTAGCTAGGGGGGCGGGTCCATGGCTGCATCTACTATGCCGGGAGTTGTTGTTTCCCTTGTCAACGTCACTTGGTGAAAGATTTCAGGCACACCCGTTTTAGCACACATTCACTGAAAATTGGAGCAAGGAAGAGAGAGAGCGATGACAGGATTTTCTAACTCCTGAGCCTCATACACTGTCCTGGGGACACATATGGCTGTTAGAAAACCTTTAGAAAGTGAATTTTGCATAATATGGGACCTTTTAATATATTCCTCACATCATTATGCTACTAGCACTGTCTCATACTTAGTTGGCATTTGTTGAGCAAACTTAAACACTATCATTGCAGTGTTCATAAACCAACGCAATAACATTACAGAATTATTACATTGATTAGTCTCTTTGGGACTGGAAGGGTGGTGTTGACTGGTTTGTTTCTAAATTATAAAATCTTCACTGAAAATAACACATCTTTTTAACATAGATTAGAATAAGTTAATGTAATGGTTGAGCATTTTCATCATGGAACTCTAATGTATCAATGAGTGTCTTGAATTAACAGATGGAAAAGCCCAGGTTGTCATATGTAACAAGAAATAAATCTTGTCAACTTGCAATATGGAACTTAGAGCTGAGGATCAGGTAAAAAAAACAGAATTAAAAGATCTCAGTGTTTGAAAGGATTTGATGGTGAGTTGCTGCTACTAGGATTAAATTAGGCTAATATGCATGTAGAGAGATTTACATAATGAAATTATTGTCCATTTCCTACTATGAAATGGGCACTTTTGAACTTGATTTAATTGCTTTCATTGGTGAGGGTCTATTTTATCATAAGTGGTGGGCAAATTGGCTCACAGCTGTTGTGAAATGGACTTCAAAGTATTTCTTAATCTTTCCTTTTCTATTTTGCATCAGGGGCCCAGCCATCAGCACCCACACAAAACTCAATGCAGGGACCACCCCATGCTCAGCCCAATGTTATGGGTGTGCAAAGTAGCATGGCAGGTCTGCCCCCTGGTACAACAGCTGGACCTAGTATGGGCCAGCAGCAGCCTGGCCTCCAAACCCAGATGATGGGCCTCCAGCATCAGGCCCAGCCTGTGTCTTCCTCCCCCAGCCAGATGGTTCAAGGCCAGGGTGGAGGTCAGACTGTCCTTTCAAGGCCCATCAATCAAGGGCAGAGAGGAGGGATGACCCCGCCTAAGCAGATGATGCCACAGCAAGGCCAGGGGGTGATGCATGGGCAGGGTCAGATGGTTGGAGGCCAAGGGCACCAGGCCATGCTCCTGCAACAGCAGCAGCAGCAACAAAGCTCAATGATGGAACAAATGGTTGCCAACCAGATGCAGGGAAACAAGCAACCCTTTGGAGGCAAGATTCCAGCAGGGGTTATGCCTGGCCAGATGATGCGTGGTCCTTCACCAAATGTTCCCGGTAACATGGCTCAGTTCCAGGGCCAGGTTGGCCCACAGCAGATGACACCACAGCAGATGACTCCGCAACAGCAACAACAAATGGCTCAACTTCAGCAACAACAGTTACAGCAACAGCATCAGTTGCAGCAACAACAGCTACAACAACAACAGCAGCAGCAACAACACCAGCAGATGAACCAACAACAACCCCAGCAGGTTCCAGTTACTGGTAATCCAAATCAAGCTATGGGTATGCATGGACAGCAGATGAGACTTCCTGCTGGCCATCCTCTCATCCATCAACAGCTCCAGCAGCAGCAGTTGCAGCAGCAACAACAGAAACAACAACAACAACAACAAGCCATGTTACAACAGCAGCAGCAACAGGCAGCTCAGCAGCACCCACATGCCATAGGAGATCCGAACAGTGGGACGGGAGACTTAGGAGTCCAGCAAATGGTTCCTGATATGCAGGCACAGCAGCAGCAAGGCATGATGGGAGCCCCCCAGCACATGCAAATGGGAAATGGACACTTTGCAGGTCATGGCATGAACTTCAACTCTCAGTTTCCAGGTCAAATGCCAATTGGAGGACCCTGTGGACAGCCAGGTGGCTTTCCCGTTAGCAAAGATGTCACACTGACTAGCCCACTGCTGGTCAATCTGCTACAGAGTGATATCTCAGCCAGCCAGTTTGGACCAGGAGGAAAACAGGGTGCAGGTGGAGGAAATCCAGCCAAGCCTAAGAAAAAGAAACCAGCACGAAAGAAGAAACCAAAGGAGGGTGATGGACAACAGCAAGTAGAAGGACTTGGGTAACTATTTGTTTTATAGTATTGTTTTAGTTGTGGTCAAAGCTTCCGTGTTAGACAAGGCAAGTTTGTTTGAAGTTTATTCTTTGACAAACAGGAAGCCAGTGTAAAGATCTGAGGACTGATGTTATATGATCCACTTTCCTGGTCTTAGTGAGGACTTGAGCAGCAGCATTCTGGACTAACTGCAGTTATCTGATGGACTTTTTGGGGAGACCTGTAAGGACAGCATTACAGTAGTCTAGTCTACTAAAGATAAATGCATGTACAAGTTTTCCAAATCCTGTGGAGAAATCAGTCCTTTACTCCTCGATATAATATGTGCAGTGGCCCCGGGATGGAGCCTTGGGGAACTCCACAGGTTATTTTAGTTGGCTGTAGTTATCTTAGTTTGTGTTACTACTATTAGATAATTTATCTGGTAACCAGTAACCTTATCCTCTTTTCTTAGTGGTCTTGATGTGGCTGCTGGCATGGAGGATTCGGAATTACCAAATCTGGGTGGAGAGCAAGGTTTGGGCTTGGACAGTACAGGCCAGAAACTCCCTGATTTTGCTAACAGGCCTGCAGGTAAATTATTGAATTGTTATATTACCACAATTATTTTGCACACATTTTTATTCATTAAGTCCTTTTATTTATATGAAAGTTCAAGTGACCTTTTCATTAAATGTATGCCTTACTCTTATTTTTGTGTGTGTGTTTTTTAATACATATGAACCTGTTTATGCTATTGCCTAGGCTTTCCTGGTCAGCCTGGAGAGCAGCGAGTACTTCAGCAGGTACCAATGCAATTTATGCAGCAGCAACAACAACAACAGCAGCAGCAGCAGCAACAACAACAACAACAACAACAAATGCAGCACATGCAACAGCAGCAAATCCAGCAACAGCAAATGCAGCATCAGCAGCAAATGCAACATCAAATGCAACAACAACAAATGCAACAACAGCAGCAGCAACAGTTACAACAACAACAAATACAGCAACAGCAACAGATGATGCAGTTGCAGGGTCTTCAGAATACTCAGGGGCAGCAGGGGCTGACAGGGCAATCTGCTTCAAGTCAAGGCCAACCCCAGATGCACCCTCATCAGCTGCAGCAGCAGCAACAATCTCAGCAGCCACACCTGCAACAACAGGTACTGTCATTATGTACATTAATAACAGCATTTGGTATCGGCAAACAACAATTCTTCTATTCATACTTACTTTTGATCTCCACTTAACATCCTTGCAGCAACAACAGCAGATGATGATGATGCTCAAGATGCAGCAGGAGCAGACAAAAAATCGATTGCCCATTCCCCCAGGAGGGCAGCTCCCTCCTCGGGGTATGAGCAATCCAACAGAGGTTCAAAGACATCCTGTCTCCCAGCAAGGCAATATGCCTGTAATGATCAGCCTTCAAGGACATGGAGGTGTTCCACCATCACCTGACAAAACCAGAGGGATGGCCCTGATGGTGAATCCGCAGGTGAGGGGCTAACATTGAGGCAAATTTGAACATTCACATTTTATGCTCAATTTTGAACTTGTGATTTCACTGCCATTTATTTTCTTGGGATTAAATTACACACAATTTTTCCCCCTTTTCTAGCTTGCAGGGGCTGCACGGAGAATGTCTCATCCTGATGTAGGGCAGGGTCCACAAGGAACTGGAACCGAGGAAGCCCCTGCAGGTGCACATTCAAAGCAAGAGAGGACCGGTGTTGCAGAAACTGTGGTGCAGCCAGGAAATGGGACCCAACAGATTGTGACCAGTCAAGCCTCCAATACTCACATGATGAAACAAGGTCCATCTCCAGCACAAATTCCCCAACACCCTGGAGCCAGCCCCCAGCAACAGTTACCAACTCAGCCCCAACAAGGAGGTCACATGTCTGCTCTCCATTTTCCTAATGTCCCTACAACTTCGCAGAGCTCGAGGCCTAAAACCCCCAACAGAGCCAGCCCCAGGCCATATCACCATCCCCTTACCCCAACTAATCGTCCACCCAGTACTGAGCCCTCTGAAATTAACCTTTCACCTGAGAGGCTAAACGCCTCTATTGCAGGGTTGTTTCCTCCCAAAATAAACATTCCTTTGCCTCCAAGACAGCCGAACCTTAACAGGGGTTTTGATCAGCAAGGTCTGAACCCAACAACTCTGAAAGCCATTGGACAAGCCCCCCCTAACCTTACTCTAACAGGCAACAATAACAATGGCAATACAGGTGGAAATAACACTAACAACAGTCAACAGCCTTTCTCTTCTGGTGCTGGTGTTGGAGTTTTGGGTGCTAAACAGGACAAACAGCCTGGAGGGCAGAGTAAGAGAGCAAGTCCTAGCAATAGCCGAAGGTCAAGTCCAGCCTCTAGTCGCAAGTCAGCCACTCCAAGTCCAGGGAGACAGAAGGGGGCAAAAATGACTGTCACCTGCCCTCCCCATCAACAGCAGTTGGTAAACCCCCAAGGACAAACAATGATGCTAAGTCCTTCCTCAGTACCCCCGAGTCCAGTATCTCTGCCTTCACAAGTGAGTGGAGGCACAGAGACTCAACAGACTCAGAGTTCCCTGCATGGGATTCATGGTGCTGATGGAGTCAGGGAAAATCAGGGAATCATTACTGCAGAGCAGCGACAAATGCCCCAGTCTCAACCACAGGGACAGCCTTTGAGGGAGTTAACAGCCCCCAGGTTGGCGAGTCCTCGTCTGCCTGCACCTCAGCATCCTAAACCTGATTTGGAAATACAGGCTGGCACAGTTGATAGGCAACCAACACACCCACCATCTATGCAGGATTCAGAGGTCTCACCAGCTCTCAGAGCAGCTCCAACCTCCCTCAATCAGTTGCTGGATAACACAGGTGTTTCAAACATGCCACTTCGGTCCACACAGAGTAATATTGTTGTCATGGGAAAAGATAGCCCAAAGTCTGCCTTAGATCCAGACAGATCACTTCACAGTAATTCCCAGACTACAGATAGATCAGTGTCTGGGGTCACTGCTACTGTAACAGAAACAGAGGCTAAACCCAAACCTGCTGGCCCAATCCCTGCTAGCAGTCCCACCTCACAGCCTATTTCACATCCTAGCTCACACCTTTCCAATAATGTAAACGCCAGTACTACTGTTAATCTTAACCAAAACCCCACCTGTAGTAGTGTCAATCCCAGTCCAAATATAAATTTAACTTCTACCCCTTGCAGCCCAGTCAGTGTTAACAGTAATGCCCCTTCAACTGTAAGCTCCAATACAGTCATTTCCAGTCAGAACACTTCTGCATCAGCTATTACTGCTATTTCTAGCTCAAGTCCTGCTGTTAACCCAGCCATTTCAACTGTTAAGCCAAGCCCTAGCCCTAAACCTGTGACTAGTGTACACTCGGTCATTCAGATCCCTGCATCTTCAACCACCATTTCCCCTAACCAGATCACAGTGTTTGTCACCTCAAACCCCATCACTTCTGCTCCCACTTCACAGCCACCCACATCTATGGTCTCCACTATGGTGGCTATTCCTAACAAGAATGCCAGACCTCAGGACATTCGGCAACAGAGTCCTGGCCCTCGGCCTCAATTTATCACCACCGCCCCCGTATTTATCAACCCAGTTTTCCAGGTCCCAGGTTCATCTGTGGCACCCAATACAGCAGTGGTATCACAGTCAGTCACCATGGTAGGGTCTATCCAGGTGTCTGCTGCAAACTTTCAGCTTTCTGCTGCCCCAAGCTCCACACAGGCCTCAGGAACTACTATGACCAGTGCCCAGCCCACTAGAGGTGCTGTTGGACAGATACAGATAACCGCTAGTATGCCCTCATCAGCCCCTGTTGGTACTCTCTTAGCTCCTCAGCAAATTAACTCAGGAACCATCAAAACAGAAAGTGTGAGTGAGACAAATTCCTCTCAGAAATCTACTGTCCCAGTCCAGCAGTCATCTCCTTATCCGAGCCCTTCGACATCTTCTGCCTTTCAGCCACCTTTGGCATCTCCACCTCCCTGCTCTAGTCCTGCTACTATTAACACCATCCGGAAGAGCTCAGTGTCTCCATCTCCCACTGCTCAAGTAAAAAGTAAGCCTGCACCAGCTGCTGTATCTGTTTCTGGCACAGGTGACTCCCAGCAAAGCACTATAGAAAAGCCTCCACAGGGGCATACAGGGGCTGTCCCACCACAGGTCTTTGTTCCTCCTGCTCCACCAGCCGTTCAGACTGAAGTGGAAGCTCCTCATACTACTGCTGTTGGTGCAAACATTACTCTGTCTGTAGTTACTTCTCCAGTCCCAGCTCCTAGTCAAGTAACTGGTCCTAATCAGATCATTGGTCAGACTCCAGTGGTTCTACCTGTTTCAATCTCGTGCCCAGCACAAGTTGTAAATTCTCAAGCCCCTGTTGTGACTGTTAGTACTACCACTGGAGTCTCCGCCACTACTTTGCTCTCTTCAGTCACTCCTGTCAAAAGTCCTGTTCCATCTATTGTTCCAATTGTTGCTGCAACTGGACCTGTTGAAGTTTCCCACAACACATCCCCTCCAGTTGCTAACCCCAGCGTAGTTCCACCAGGCCAATCTGACTCTCCAGCGACAGAGCCAGCCATACCACCAGCTGCAGCACCTGCCGAATCCACACAGACTGCTCCAGGTAAACAATCTGGTGGACACAAATTGTAAATGTATCAGTGACTATATATTGGGCATTGTCCTTAGTCAGGTCAAGCTCATGACCAAGTGTGACATGACTTTGTGTCACAGCTGCAATCCTGGTAAATTCTTACGAGTCAAATACTACCTATAATTTCAGTTAACATTTAGACATTGAAGGAGAACATGCTCTGTGGAAAAGCCATGGGTAATTCATCGTGGTACAGAGGCAGTTATGCTAGACATTCTCATCACCCATTTACAAAGCCACTCCATATATGGTTTGAACTGAGCAGTCAGTGTTACACTTTATGTTTTGTTGTAGAGGTTTGGAACTATTCCTAGTTATACGTTTCTGTCATTTCATCCTCCAGCACCTGTTCAACAAGGAGCTTCACAGGAAGCCGAGAAAACAGGTAAGTGGCCAATCCTCCTTTTTCGAATTGTTTTAAAAAAAAATCCTCTTTTGCATAAAGAAACGATTGGATAGGAGTCCACTTGTGTATCTGGATGACATAGAAATGATTCTCTGTGTTTGTGTTCAGGTGAAGAGGTCTCAACTGGTTCTGAGCAAGGGTAAGATTTCTTCCACTTTTTTAAAGTTTTGTTGGTGCTGTACTGTTTAGCTATTTGATAAATGGGGTCTAGTGTTTTAGAGGCGTTACTTAGTGCTGATCTTTTAAAAACCTGACCCAATCTTAAGACTCGTTCTTTTGAAAAAGAAATGCTTAGAAATTTGTAGATCCAATGAAACTCAGGGAGTTCATTTGGTTGGCCTGGGGTGTCATGGTGAATGAAGGCTTCAGCACTTGGTATGTATGATTAGCATGTTATGTAAATACACTAATGCATGTCGAAACTTGATAACAAAAACCAGGAAAAAAAAACAAAAAAGTTTACCAAAGAAACATAATCTCACGCTGTTCTTCATGGCTATATCACTTTTCCTGGGGATTGTCATAATATGGCGGTGGTGATGGGGGAGTGAAGCTATGTTTGTTCAGCACAGTCTATAGTTTACCGCTGTTTTTCCACTTCTATCACAGATGGGCAAAGAAAAGAAAGACGCCCATCAACTTAGTCCCAAGGTATGTATTTTAACATGTTTGTGCTGAAAAGACACAAGCAGTGATCATGTCGACATAGTGGATGCTGTCGGGATGAAGACGGACAGTATCTGTGGTAGACGAGGAAAAACAGCAGAGTCCTGATTGGTATTTTGTCTTTCTCCGAGTAGAGCAGAGTTAACGAACGCCCTTGCTTGTCTAGTAACGTGTGCATGTCTTGTCCTTCCTTCCTTGTTGTTCTTTCTGTTTCTCCCAGCGCTGCCGTGGAGAAGCCCAAGGGGCCAAGCAGGCGAAGTTCCCGAGCTGAGAAAGAGGTGGAGGAGGAGCCGGTAGCTGACAGTGGCATCAGGAAGAGATCAGCCAGGCCTGCAACCAGTACTGCTGTAAAAGGTAAGTCAAGTAACTTTAAAAGATGGAGACTTTTATGTATAAGCCCCTGGCAAAAATTATGAATTGACACACTTGGAAGATTATTCATTCAGCTTTTTAATTTAGGGAAAATAGACTAGATATAACTTAGATATAAAAAAAATTTTCATAGCTGAACATTTTTACATTTTAAAACATACCTTTAAAAAGAATAATAGTAATTTGTCCCTTATCTTTGCGGTTTTATTTTCCTCTAGATGTAATGGAGGAAAAAAGTATGAAATCATTTTGTAAACAATTGAGTACAGTTGTAGTACATACAGAGCTTAAAAAGCTGTTGTACCTGGATGTTTGGAAGAAAAACATGGCCACAACAAGAGAGCTAGGGGGTGGAAAGAGTGAAAATGGTTTTAAACCTCGTTCAAGAAGATAATTAAAACTCAATGTTCAGGTAGACCTAGAAAGATGTCGATGATTGGCTCAAAAGCACAAAGTAATGCTTGAAAATACAAGTGTTTTGCTATGCAAGAAAGTTGTAATAATAGAAGCAAGAGGAGCTGCCGCAAAGGTACTCTGTGATTTTTTTTTTTTAAAATTGTATTCTGTTCAGTTCAGCCATAAAATAAAATTGTGTCATATGCATGTCTACTAAAGCTAAATGTAAGTCCTCTAAGTGTGGGAAATCTACAATTCACATTATTTTTCAGTTTTTCTTTCACCTGACTGACTTTTATCATCTTTTACAGAAACTGGAGCAAGTCCCACCCAAGCCAAACGAAGGAAGTCTAAATAGCTACAAGGGTAGTTTTGATTACCTGTGAACCATACTGTAAATGTTTTTGTTTCCCAACTGTAAATTACTTAATATAGGCTTATCTTGGCCATATATTGAATTCTCATTGGATGAAGAAACCATGTACATATTGTTTTAAAAAGAATGAAGCTACTGTTTGGTCTGTGCTAATATGTCAGATTGTAGTTAGAATGTGTGCATACAGTTTGTGTGAATGTGCTTTTTATATTAAATGCTGGATTAATCCCGTGAAGACTTATAATGAAGCTTATCATGACTGTATAATTATCTTGTAAAATGGAATTAAATTTTCTACAGTTTTTGTTCTGTGAACAAATGTCATTGTCATTTTTAATTCAGTTAGGTTGGGTTATTATTACTAAAGCTATGAACACCTGCTATAAAGAGATTGATGTATTCTAACCCTGCCATATCCATCTCAAAAATATGTATCCTCTACTAAAACAACTGGTGTAATTACAAAGGACTGACGGACTTGAAATAGTAATGCTGGTTCAAATGGGGACCACGCAGAGCGTTCCCTGGATGGGCATGCGCAGTCTGGAAACATTGGGACTCCATTCCAGGCTGTCAGTGAGGGTTCCCTGAACCTTGCATCCTGTGCAATCGCATCCTGAACAGTCTTATATTGATAACTTTCCCCGATTTACAAACAAAAACTACCTGGCCATGAGTGGAGATCATGGACGCGGAGACTCTCAGGTAGCTCTTCGTCAATCGCCACCGTTTTTACGATAGTTTTATTAATCCGCAACAACTGACAACACGAGTAATAACCTTTATGATAAAAAAAAATAACTGAAGAAACGTCAGGTAACATCGGAAGTTACGCTGTTCGTAGCTGCAGGATCAATTATAATTATGTGGCTTGTTGTTTTTTTATTTTAGTCAAATATCGCCTTTGTAATGTACAGTTATATGTCAATTGAAACTTGAACAGCCAAGCTACCGGCATTTTAAAAATTGAAATATTAAAAACATTTTTTCTTATAATTTTCAGGTCAACTGTGGATCTAAAGGAAGCGGTAGGTCCTTCAAAGAAGATTTTTACCTACATTTACTGATTTTAACCGTAATCGTGTCTACCTGTCTAATGTTAGTTTTTTAAAGGACAGAAATGGCGTCCCAGAGACTAAGTCCCTTCTCCTCCACTCTCTTGCGGCTATTGTTCAAAAAGAGGGTCTGAAATGCACACTTATCACCCTCGTTTTTAAAAGCTAGTAGGGTATTCTAGAAGAACCTGGCCTTGGCTTAATTTTGCATGTTTTAATTTCATATTATGAACGTGCAATTACAAAGAATTTTGGAGCCGAAAGTGCCCGAATTGGGGCTGAGGACTTAGTCTCTGCGCCATTTTCTTTTTCTGTGTGTAGCATCCAGGGCGCCGCTCAGTGAGCCAACTGTCCGCCGTGATATGGAGGCTCGAGCTGGGTGCTTATCGCCTTTTCGTACCCGTATCTTAACACAACCTGGACTCTAGTCTCCACCTCTGTTTGATGACAAAAATCTGCGCTGCTAACTGGGAATTCACAAGAGTTTAAAACTTTACATCACACTAAGGAAAGTTGCACTACATTATCGAGCGCATCTGCTTTTATTTGTGACCCCATTACAGCCTCCACAACAGCGTCCCTTAAACTTAAAAAGTGGAAAACACTTTTTCTCTGAAGGGCTTGATTGGCTGCTTAATTTGAGGGATGATGAGGCACTGAGTGGAAACTGACTTTGGTCTACATTTTGGATGTTCTGTGTCATAATGGCAGATAAAAGCGTTATTACATTGACATAACAGAGTTACAAGGTGATGAACAAGTGAATCCAGGTCTACCTCAGAAGGAATATTCCTTTGCAGGAAACATTTTAGGACACATTTCATTGGCAGTATAAGTGTATACAACTTTTTTCCTCAAAAAGTGGAATAATGCTCATAAAAGGCTGTTTGAATAGTACAAGGCAAGGATGTCAAAGTAATATTATGAGGCTATGATATAAGATACATTAAATTCATGGTAAATGCCAGTGTTGGGCTGTTTGGTGAAATAGTAAAGTACTGTGAAGTGAATCTTTCTAATAATCCGCTAAAAGATAAGACAATCTGCTTAAATACCCAGCACTCTTAGATATTATATTCCCCAAAAGCAAAGTTAGATCTAGCTCCACTTTTAATAGTAATAATAAAATCCACATTTATTTGTCAGAAGTAATGATCTAGTAATAAAGCTCCATAGGCAGGCTGTCACCGATCACGTTTATCATATTTGGTTTGCATGTCATATGTTTTGCTTTATCAGTTTTATCTTTTCCTCTGCTGCCTTTTTCTTTCTGGAGGGGAAGCCTTCATGTTATCTGTGTGCCTCTCCTGTTCTCTAAGTGTGTGTGCTGTGTTGTGTCCTCATGGATATTAATTTTCAGCAACGCAAAACTTGGCGATTTTCTTAAATGTTGAAAAAGTTCAAAAGAACACTGATGTTTTGATTTGTATGTATATTTATGTGAATTATGAGTCACAATTTGCAGGAAGAGAAAAAGTGATTTTTATATCCTGAGTTTGTTCAAACAATAGTGTTTCTTATTCAATTACATGGGAACTTTTTTGTCAGCGCTCTTACAGAAGTTAATCTCTTCATTTTATTACAGACACTCACAAACATAAAGACAAGCACAAAGACAAGGCACACAGACACAAAGATCACAAAAAAGACAAGGAACGAGAAAAATTCAAGCACAGCAACAGGTATGATTTAAGTTTCTGTTTTTCCCATTGGCACGGTGTATTGGATATTGCTTGAATCAATGTTGATTTATTAAAGTTGCCTACGGCTATATGATCCATTTTCATTGTCAGCATTTAACTTTTATGTATCCACATAATGCTTTACTGGTGCCGTCATCTGTTGTGACATAATATTAAAAGAAGAGGATGAGCACAAAGCTTTTGAAAATTTTGTAGAAATATTGCTTTTTAATAAACATGATAGAATCACAGAGGTAAATTGTGATTAGATTGTAAACAAGCTAAATGCATCACAATGATGCCAAATCCACTCATATAAGTGGCATCTGCAGAGAATTTGTAATTTGAGCCCTTGTGGAGTATTGGCTAGTTTCCTTTTGTCTGGTTGAAAATAAGAACAGTTGTGGGCTGCAGTATAGCTGCACATACATAACTTTGGTCATTAGTACTGACTGTCTTGACAATATCATTGTATGTTAAAAGTGATAAAGTGGATGTTGCTGATGCTCTGTTCTTTTGTTGATGACATCCTTTGTGTCTGTGCACTATGTCTGACCTCTTGCACTTGATCCCTGACCTCTGTGGTCTCTGTGCTCCAGCGAACATAAGGAGTATTCTGAGAAGAAACACAGAGACAAAGACAAAGAGAAGCTGAAGCACAGCAATGGCAGCTCAGACAAACACAAAGAAAAACACAAAGAGAAAGACAAGGACAAAGAGAAGAGGAGAGAAGACAAGGTTTGTTCATCGGATGTCTGACTTTTACAAAACTCTTAATCTCTTGGAAGTAAAATTAATCTTAATTTGGCAACTTGATTAAATTATTATTTTGTGACACTATCAAGACTTTTTCTCATACCAGGTGTCTCGCTTATCAATACGTTAATATGTATTAACATGTTCTAATAACTTCTAGAGTTTTACCTCATTAGAAAACAAAACATAATAACTCAGACTGAAAAGCTCAAATTTATTTAGTATAAAGATGTGAAAGCAGCTCCATCCATCTACTTTCCATACCTGCTTTATTCAATTCGGGGTTGCGGGGAATGCTGGAGGCAGTTCCAGCTGCTATCAGGCTAGAGGCAGGGTACATCCTGGACAGGTCACCAGTCCATTAAAGGGGCCAACACAGGGACACAAGACTGTGAAGGCAGTTGATATGATGTGACATATTCCCTGTTTCTTGCAGATTCAATCATCCCATTCAGACAAGCCTAAAAAGGATAAGGAAAATGGATATGTAAGGTAAACAAACTATAACTTTGTTGCAACTAATGTGAAAAATAAAAGTGTAAAGCAGCATCACTCTGACATATGTCGTCATTAGTGGTCTGTTGCTTTACTAATATGCTGTTCAATGTCTCAATGTGTGACTCAGAGAGACAAGTCCTGCTGCAATTAAGAGCGAGCCTGAAGAAGACAATGGCTTCTACCCGTCTCCTCAGCACAGCAAGACCTCCAAACGAGAGTATGATGATGAAGAGTAGGTGCCATTCAAAAGTAACCAAAATTCCAGCAGTCACAGATAAGGTTAGGTTATTTGTAATTTTGTAATTATAGGTTCAGTAACATTCTAGTGAAATTGTTTACAGATTTGAGTACAAACCCAAAAAAGTCAAGGTGGAGCATGACAAAAAGGCCAAAAAAAGGAAACATGAGTACGGAGAAGATGAAGAAGATGAGGTACATTCAGCTTTAGTACATTTTTTGTGGTAAATACATTGCTTTAATCTCCAAGTTGGACATGACAAGTTTATTTTTGTGCCTTCATTGCATTTTAGGATGTCAAACACAAAAAGAAGACAAAGGGCAAAAAATCAACAGAGGGGAAGAAAACCAAAAAAGAAGAAGAGGAAAAGTGGAAATGGTAACATCATCATTGGTTCATTTTTGAGAAAATTGCATACTGTAATACCTACTGAGAAGAAGATTTTCTTTTTCTCTAATAGTTACTGTTTTGTTCTTGTTTGTGGTTATTAGGTGGGAGGAGGAACGATATACTGATGGCTCAAAGTGGCGCTTTCTTGAACATAAAGGTCCAGTGTTTGCACCTCCATATGAGCCTTTGCCTAACAAAGTCAAATTTTACTATGATGGTGAGTTTGTCTCTGAAAAAGAAAGTTTGATTCAGTTTTTATTTTTTGAGGGTCAAGATTACAATGTTACTTTTTGTATTTTTTAGGTAAGCCAATGAAACTTAGTGCTCCTGCTGAGGAGGTAGCTACATTTTTTGCCAAGATGTTACATCATGAGTACACCACTAAGGATATCTTTAGGAAGAATTTCTTTAAGGACTGGAAAAAGGTAAGGAGACTAAGACATAATATGTATTCTAATGCTCATGATCTAAAAGTGTGCGTTAAATTCCAAGGATTTATACCCAAATGCTTTTTATGCCGTCTCTTGTATTGTAGGAAATGACATCGGAGGAGAAGTCAGTCATTACTGACCTGAATAAGTGTAACTTTGTTGAAATGAATGAATACTTCAAGGCCCAATCAGAAGCTCGCAAACAGATGTCAAAGGAGGAGAAACAGGTAGGTATTCATTCAGACTATTACAACCTTCTAACAACTCAACTCTAACATTCAGACTAATAACCCTCAGAACTTGGAATGTGGAATGACTGATTTTTATTTTCACACACTTGGCAGAAAATCAAAGAGGAAAATGAGCGGCTCCTCCAAGAGTATGGTTTCTGTATCATGGACAACCACAAGGAGAGGATCGGAAACTTCCGCATTGAGCCACCGGGCCTTTTCAGAGGACGAGGTGATCATCCAAAAATGGGAATGCTGAAGCGACGCATCAGACCTGAAGACATCATTATCAACTGTAGCAAGTAGGGAATCTATTACCACCATTATCACCATTAAACTTCCACAAATCATTATTTCATTTGACTTTTAGCTGCCTAGGAAGAACCCTAATCTGTCAAAAAGCTGATCTTATTACTGTGTCTAGTTCTGAAGTGTACCACAAGGTGGCCCTGTCAAACTACTGTGGTTACAGTTATAGGAAATGACATCTTGAGATTGTTGTGTGAGTCTTAAGGCTAATAGGAGAGCGGGCATGTGGGGAAGCTTTCAGTTGTCAGGAGGTCACATTTAGGAATATACCTCACATTAATCAGCATTTTCCCCTCTACTGTCTCTGTTGTCATCCTCTTCTCTCTTTATCTGCTCTTTTTATCTTCTAACTGTTGTGATTACTGGAGTTATTTATAAACTGTGGGAATAATGTTCTTTTTATCTCGATCACCCCATGCCTAAGGGATGCGTGTGGAAGAGAGGTAGAGAGAGGGAGAAGACTGATTTGCAGCAGTCAGTTGCCATCAAAGAGACAGAAGGGAAATAATGTCTCTGGCATGTAGGGTATAGCTGATCTATCACTTAAACAAGCACACACATCACTGGCACTGTGTCAAAAGTAGTCTTCCTGTCAGAGTATGTTGTATCTGTGTAAACAATTACGCAACCCAGGGAGGACGTGTTGATCCCCACATACTGGATGTGTTCTCTACACTATTGTCTCAAAGTTGCAGTGTTTCCAGCATGAGGTAATCCTGGTCCATTTGGGGGAAACTTAGATTTGGCTCTGTTAAGTGTAGTATCAAACTCAGTGAAGTCAGACATCTGTGCACCCAAGGAAATACTCCTCTGTGCTTCAAAAACATTAGGCCGAACATGTTGACATATTTTACAGCCGTTTTTTGTAAACCTTGCTCTTTTCCCCAAGGGACTCCAAGCACCCCAAACCTCCGCCAGCTACAAAATGGAAGGAGGTTCGCCATGATAACAAGGTGACCTGGTTAGCATCATGGACAGAGAACATCCAAGGCTCCATCAAGTACATCATGTTAAACCCTAGCTCTAGGATCAAGGTACCTGTCCATGTATGCCTTCAGGCTGCAGCAGCCTTTAGAAACTGACTTTATCAGTGCTTCCTTGAGAGGAAAAAGAAAAATTCTGCTTGTGTATGTTTGTGCAGGGGGAGAAGGACTGGCAGAAATATGAGACCGCCCGGCGTTTGAAGAAGTGTGTGGATCGTATTCGGACTCAGTATAGAGATGACTGGAAGTCAAAAGAGATGCGGATCAGACAAAGAGCTGTGGCACTGTATTTTATAGACAAGGTGTGTCTTACAAGTGGGAAAATTATTAAAACACCTACTTATAGTCACTCTGAAATTGCAGTTGGTGTTCATCATCAGGTTATAGTAAAATTAACCCCTGAATTTGACTATTACTTTCCCTCCACACATTAATGCCAAACTGGCAAACTAAGTTCAAAGAATATAATGATTTCCTTTATAATAATAATGGCCATGATGTGTGGCGTTTCCCTTGTAGCTGGCCCTGAGGGCGGGTAATGAAAAGGAGGAAGGTGAGACTGCGGACACTGTTGGCTGCTGCTCATTGCGTGTGGAGCACATCAAACTGTACCCCAAGATGGATGACCAAGAGTATGTGGTGGAGTTTGACTTCTTGGGAAAAGACTCCATCCGCTACTACAACAAGATCCCAGTGGAGAAAAGGGTGAGAAAGAGTAACTAAGAAAACTAAGAAAAAATAGGACAGGAATATGTCAATGAAAAATGAAGGAGAAGAAATGCGGATACATTACACAGCAAAATTGTGATTTCTGCCTTAATATGGGTGCTGTCTGGACTGTTTTTTTTTTTTTTTTTTTTACTAATTCAGAGGAGTTTATACTCTGTGTAGGATTTTTGTACTGTCAGGTGTTCAGATACAGAATGCTTTCCGTCAGTTCTGTCTCAGAGGGCGGTCTGTTTCCTGCTATCACTGCAGTGTACTTAGACACATGTGCACACTTATATATATATATATATATATATATATATATATATATATATATATATATATATATATATATATATATATAT
>JAOXYM010000014.1:11312267-11331298 GCA_028567055.1 Leptatherina wallacei | reverse complement strand
ATATATATATATATATATATATATATATATATATATATATATATATATATATATATATATATATATATATATTTACACTCATACGGAAAGTTCTATTTTCAATTACAATTCCTTTAGTACGACATTTATTCCATACTAAGCCACTTCAGATGTAGCAGTAGTAACAAAAAATAGATCAACCCATGAAACATTATGAACAGAAATAAATGATGCACCCTTCTGGCCAAAATATGATGGTGCATCTACCAACACCTGCAGCCTGAAGAGTATACTAAAAATTGTTTCATCACCACCGATTGTTGTTTGTATCTTCCCAGGTCTTTAAAAACCTCCAGTTATTTCTGGAGAACAAGCAATCTGAAGACGATCTGTTCGACAGACTGAACGTAAGAAGCTCTTACTCTTAAATTTTCCTCCAGGGCGTCAGTTTTGACAGCCAAAATGTGAACCGTCTACAGTTAAACTTGTAGCATTTTGGAAAACTCATTGTAACTCGTCTGTTATGCCCATCTATACCCACATTCTCGTATTTTTATGTATTCCCTGCAGACCTCTATTCTGAATAAGCACTTACAGGAACTGATGGATGGACTGACAGCCAAGGTTTTTCGTACCTACAATGCCTCAATCACCCTGCAACAGCAGCTCAAGGAACTTACCTGCTGTAAGCATCAGCAGCTTCAATCAAAATAATGAAGCATTTATAATGAGTTCACATCTGTAAGGGAATTACAAAATTTAGGATTTTATCTTGAATTACTTTAACCATAGACTGCACATAAAGACGTACTTGTTGACTTCTGTGTTGTGTTTAACAATCAAGATGCTGTGACACCAAGATCCCTTTGATGGATATATTAATACATTTATGTTAATATCTTCTCACCCTAGGTAATCCATGTGCACATACTAATTTACTGTATATGCACAAATGTTATGGCATGTTTAAATACTGATTTACTGCAGCATCAGAGTCTGGTTTCAAACAGCAGATGCCTGAAACTTACCCCCTTTACCTTGCTGTGTTGTCGGGTCAACAGCTGATGACAGCATCCCAGCCAAGATCCTGTCATACAACCGAGCCAATCGGGCAGTGGCCATTCTTTGTAACCACCAGAGAGCTCCACCGAAAACCTTTGAGAAATCCATGCAGACTCTTCAGACCAAGGTAATTAATTGTGCTACACTTTCCTTTGGTTTTGTTTACACAAAGTCCAAGTTTGAAACTTTTTTTTGTGGACATTTACTCTGTCATTGAAAGAAAAATATATTCCCTTTCTATGCAATCTGAATTGTTTTCTTAACACGGCATGTGTTTATTGTGATTGCAGATTGACGATAAACAAAACCAACTATCTGAAGCCAGGAAGCAGCTGAAGGCTGCCAAGGCTGATCACAAAGCTTCCCGTGATGAAAAGAGCAAAAAGTAAGAATACCCGAGCACCATCCAAGTGTTTGATTTTTCCTTTCTTGTTGAACTGTTTCTGTCTCTGTTGGGGTGGAAGACAACTAAATATTTTCTGTTCCAACTCTTTAAGAAAACATTAATAGTATTTATAGTATAATTCTTTCCTTGTCATCTCTCTATGTCCCTGCCTTTATCCATCTGTCTTTGTGTTTCTTTTTGCCTTTTTTCACTTTGTCTGTATATTTATTCCTCTTTCTCTCTGGTTTTGTGTCTCCTTTTCACTCGCAGGGCTGTGGAGATGAAACGTAAAACGGTACAGAGGATAGAAGAACAGCTGATGAAGCTCCAGGTGCAAGCCACAGACAGAGAGGAGAACAAGCAGATTGCTCTGGGCACTTCCAAGCTTAACTACTTGGATCCACGCATCTCTGTTGCTTGGTATTTATGTTGCATTACACATATGATTTAATGTGTTTGGTGACTGTTTACCATTATTTGACAACCACTGTTAATTGTGGTTTAAAAAGGTGTAACGTTAGGTGAGTTCTTTAGGCTGGCTGTCTCTGCGTGGCAGGGTGTGCAGAGTGCAAATCTACCTTGGTGACAGAAAGGCAGGAAATGGTCTTGCATTGTAGGAAAAGGAGCAGCAGAAGCAAAAAAGCTAACGGCTGCAGAAGGAAAATAAGAGGAAGAAAAGCATGTGAGTGCGAGGACAATGGGGTTTGTTTCTGAAAGCTAGGGAGCGTCCCCAAACAGCCCTTCTTCCATGTGGGAAGTCTGTGAAGAGCTGTCTGTGGTTGAATGCAGGGCCATGTCACAGAGAAAGGGAGCAGCAGCCTGCCCTCACTAACTGATGCCCCACAGCTATTTATGAGAACCTCGTCCTCAAGCACAATGGAAACAGGAACGCTCCATGCTCTGCCTAGTTGTTGGGTGTAAGGGATGGGGCTCCCTCAAGGAGGGTGGTGCTTGGGAACCAGTCATACAGGATAGCATGTGTGAGAAGATGGGTGAAAGAGATGAAGACACAGTTGCACTAACAGCCAGCCAGTTTAATGGTCACGTTCTTAGATAAACAATGTGCTTTCCTGTAAGCTGTTGGTGGTCTGCGATTATTAAATAAAACATTTTAAGATAAGGATGAATTGAGCAAAAAGTAAAAAGTCATATAAACATGAGGGTTTTGTTTTTGCCCTGAACTTTTCCATTTTTTCTCCTGTCCAGGTGCAAAAAGTGGGACACTCCCATTGAGAAGATCTACAATAAAACCCAGAGAGATAAGTTTGCCTGGGCAATTGACATGGCAGAGAAGGATTATGAGTTTTAACCACATTTAGTGTTTTAACTTTTCTACCCAGGCTTTTGATTGTAAGGATGGTTTCTAGTTGATGTCAAATTATTCCACTGTGTGGTGACTGCAGGCCAGTGACGGAGGATGCTAAAACTATGCTGAAGGTGTGATGACAAGTTAATAATTCTGCTGTAAATAATGATTGGTTGTGTACAGGAAAAAAACAACTCTTCAAACAGTTCACCAAGCTGCCAAAAAGGCATTTCTTTTAAAAACTTTATATTAACGTGTATGTAGCTGCAACTATCTGACTGTAATCCAGACACTATGAACGCATTAGTATTAAGCTGTCAGAGGAAATGTTCTGAAATGTGTAAGCCAGATTTATTGAGGAGATCTATATTCTCGTAGAATAATGAATTAAGAAGTGTTTGTGTGGGAGACTGCGAGAAACAATGTGAAAGGGATTAAATGATTGATTGCAATTGGTGTAGTTTTGGTGTGAAAGAATGAAACCCCAGCATTACGCTCGTACATATTAACACAGAGAATGTCATCTTTAATCCACACGGTTTAAGTTTGCTGTTTTTTTCAGGGATGTATATATTTTTGTCCTTTTTTTCAGTGACTGTAATTCAGTTGTTTTTAAAAAACGTTTTGTGTGCTGTAAGCAATGTCAACAAATAGCTCTTTATTGCTTTTATGCAAGCTCCTTTGTCTGTTTGCTCAGTTTTACAATGAACCAGGCGTAAAATTGATCGCAGTTACTTGTAATAGCAGAAGCATATGTTTTATGTGCCAGAGCTATGAGAGACTGTTCCTTCAGACAAGGGGGTGTGGATTTTGCCAAAAAGATCACATCATGTATCCTTGTAGTGTGTTGTTTTTGTATTGCAACAATAAAGCCGAAACTGTCTTTGAAAAATGTCCTAATGTGAATGGATATTCAAACTTTTGTCATTAATATTTCTTGCTATTGGACCATTTATGACACAGACTTATCCTGAGTTGAAAGCTTGTTGTTTTGAGCTTTGTTGTTTAAGAATAAAACATCAACCTTGTCCTTTTTGTCTTCCCTTTGTCTTTTTGTTAAATGGAAGTAGAGACAAACTGTGTGAACAAAGAGAAGCACAATCTTGTCAGAGAGTTAATCAGCTGCAATCAGGGGTCAGGCTCCAACAATAATCATTGTCAGTTTTCTTAATTCTCACATACATTTACCCCTGCTTATTTCATTGTGATACTACAGTATTAGTGAATTGTAGATGAGTCAGTTATCTGTTACTTAAGTTGTGGTCAGGTTTTAGACGAAGGTCTTCTTCTTTCAGAGGGCGACTGTCCCTGCTCCTGTTGGAGAGTGAGTTACATAAAGCGTACGGATCCGCATCAAGCAGCAGGAAGTGTAATCAATTTTTCCAAAGTAAGTGCACAATCTTAAATTGTGCAGAAACATCTGAGGCAAGTCTAGATCCAAGAATAATGTCTAAATGTGAAGATTTAAAGGTCAAAATTAGAGTTAGTAGTTGACAAACATCAAATAACTATCAAGTCACTTCACAGCATTAGAATTAGATGCATAAAATGATTACTGAAGAGAACTATGGAGCGCTGACACAACGAGGTGTGCATCTCCTTGTTTAATATGTTACAGCTCAGAAAGAGACTCTAAACAAATTATCTACAGAACCTACAAATGAGGAGGTGTAAATGAATGGAGGTGAAGGGCCCCCCCAAAAAACCAAAAGAACGGTAAAGAGACACACTATGATCACAAACAGATGTAAAGTGAGCTAATGAGACAGAACAACCACAATGGCACAAAAAAAGATTTAAAAAAAGAGACAGTGAATAGCTACAATGAAGTCCCAACGTATTTAAATGTGACATGTGACAAACATTTTATGAAAACAACAAACACTGTGTAAAATGTAAATAAAACAGAATGCATTGATTTGCAAATTTCATTATCTCATATTTTATTCTCAATGTAACATACACAACAGATAAGATGTTGAAACTGAAACATTTCATGAAAATATGAACTCATTCTGAATTTGATAGCAGTAACACATTAAGTTAGAACAGGGGCAACAAAAGGTTGGACAAATAATTGGGAAAACAAAACAAACAAACAAAAAAACAACTAAAAAACCAGAGGAGCATTTGACAACTAATTAGGTTAACTGGCAACAGACCAGCAACATGACTGGGTATAAAAGGTGCAAAAGTAGTTAAGCCTCTCAGATGTAATGATCAGGCCAGGTTGACCAATTTTTGATAAAACTGTATCTAAAAGTTATGAAGCAACTTCAGAAAAATGTTTCTTAATATAAAACTGTGAAGACTTTGAAGATCCCACCATCTACAGTGTATGGTATTATCAATGGAGTATGGGGGTATGGGGTTAAATTAGTAGTGGGCAGCTTACACATATGTTTAAATTATTGCCTGCAATTTAAAAATGAGCTCATATTTTCCATGAAATTGTGAAATGTCTCAGTTTCAACATCTGCTATGTTGTTAATGTTCTATTAGGAATAAAATAAGGGTTTATGAGATTTGAAGATAATTGGATTCTGTTTTTCATTTACATTTTACACAGAATCCCAACATTTTTGGAATTGGGATATGAAACATATGTCTATGAAGAGATGCAAAATTACCATAAAGTCTCTGCAAAATAGCAGAAGTGCAAACAAAACAAAAAAAGCCCACCACAATGACCACACTGAGGTAATTAATTTCTAAAAAAGGATCATTTAGAATCTTTTCCTCTCTGCCATTTCTTACAAGCAATTTCTTATATTGTGAAAATCTGTAGCGGAAGTTCGGTTTTTGACTCCGGCTCGGATGATGCTCTCGCTGGTAGGCTTGGGGGAAGGGGAGGGCCTGTGCTGGTTGGGTCTAGGAGCAGACAAACTTGCGTAGTCTTGCCACGGTTCTTGCTGTCTGCCTGCCTTTATGTATGGACGGTTGGAGGGGAGAGGTGGAAACTGCTGGGATTAATATAGTCGGGACCGCATCGCCTCGCGAGGGCCTGGCGATGATATAAATAACGGAAAACAGGGGTACGGGGGGAAGAGGAGTAGGAGAAAGACGACGGGAGCTCGAGAGGAGAGAAGAGCCTCCGTTGGAGATGTGCGGTCGGGCCGAGATTGCAGCGGTTCACAGCACAGCAGCTCCCGCGACGTGTTGTTTTTCCTCTTAATTTTCCTCCGCACATAAAGGCAAAGAAGGAAATGGTAGGATAGCTACTGCTACCTGTTCTTTTTCACGGGTAAATCCAGCGACATTCTTCCTTCGGCCCAGCCAAATGCTAGCACACACCGGCCCCGTTTCCACGCTGTGAAAATAGCCAGACGTTTCTTGTTACTCTGGTATCCTACTCTGCTGCCATTCGCCACAAGTTAATTCCTGAAAAAAAGGGGGTTTATGCTGAGAAAACTTTGTTCTCCAGCAGCAGGTCACAGGCCTGTTGGTCGTTTTACGATGAGTGTAAATCAGATTAAACCTCCCTGCTGCTGGACTAAAGGTAAACTAATGTAGAGAAAGTTATGCGCTGTGATAAGCTTTAACAAAACAATGTCTTCTTTTCATACGGGTTTAGGTTACCGCTGTCATTTATTTACACCACTATTAATGATAAATCACCGTACTTTTCCTGATGTACTTTGTACTGAGCTTAACCTTACTTATATATTAAAAAGCAACAAAAACATTTAATCTCATATGAAAAGTTCTGTATGTCTTGTTTGTTAGCATGTTTTGCCCACTTTAACACGACCATGTACCTTTTTTAATTAATGTATTCCTTTCCATATAGATATATAGATATATTAGTTATATGTTGTAGTTAGACATAGTGTACTTACACAGTAACTGGTATACTTTATAATGTCATACCACTATAGCCCATTATTATAAATCATACTGTACCATCAAGCACAAAACAATTAAGTTTTAAAAATAATGATAAAGTTTAACCTTTAAACACTGCATTCAAAATTCACTATTTGAATTATGGTATAGTCTTATTTTTTATCTCTGTCATTCGGGGGAAGTGTGCTATTGTTTTTGATTGAGGTTAATGTAGAAAATCCAAATGGTTCAGGCTTTTAGAACACGGACTGCTTTTCATTATATATTACGCATATATCAGCTTTGCATAGGAGTGATTTAACACGATCTATCATATATGAAAATGGTAGTAGTTTTGGATACTAAAGAGTTATATTTTCCCATTTTAAAGCATATTTGCTGCTTTGTAAATGCCACCACTATCTGCATGTTACAGTCTCCAGTATTATTTAAAGCGTGTGTCTTTGGCCTCCAGGCAGTATAACTCTTTGTAGTGGTATAATGTGCATACAGCACTGACTAACTAGGAGTCTTAAGGGAATTGTTTCATGGATCCCCCCTCCTCCTCCTCCTGTAGGTAACCCTGTCTAGGCCTGGACTGAGCAGATTGTTCTAAGAGGAAACGGATAACAAACAGGGGAAGTGAACATGGCTGGGACCTCTGGCTTCTTTTCCAACGGACCTGTTCTGTGGATGGATAACGACACAGAGATGAACAACCTGTACCGAGACCTGGAGCTGGGCACAGTACTGACTCTGTATTATTCTAAGAAATCCCAGCGGCCAGAGAGAAGGACCTTTCAAGTAAAGCTAGAGACCAGGACTATCATCTGGACTCGGAGCACAGATAAAATAGAAGGAGAGAGTGAGTAGAGTGCAAGCGCACACACACACACACACACACACACACACACACACACACACACACACACACACACACACACACACACACACACACTTATTGTGTCTCTAAGAGCTGGTTTTCATTTGGAAGGCATACTATACTGTATGTGCCAGAATAACTGGTTAGTTTGCATACAGAAACATGATGACTTCTGAAGACTCATTTAAGACATTGATGAGCCCTAGAATAAATGTTGTTTTTATCTTAAAAATTGCATATTACAGGGGGAATAGAATAGTTGACACATCTTTACCAAGCATATACATGAAAAGTGATGATATGAAAATACATTGGGTCTCTCATAAGACTTCTACAGGCAAGAAAATTTGGAGAAACAACCAGTAGTAATGTAGATAAAAGTGAAACAGAAGCTTTCTTTTTCTTGTTAGATTGGTAAGTCACGTTAATAACAAGACAGGACAAAGTCCCTGAATGTTATGAAGCCTTTCAGACAACAAAATGGTACCTTAAGGAATATTCTTATTACTTATTATACTTATAAATCTGTTACAATATCCCGTTGTTGTTTTGAACAACCCCCTTTTTTAAATGTGGGGGTGCTGGGTAGAATGACCCGCAGAGATTCTTAATGAAAATGTTAAAACAGAAAAATGCTTTATTTCTGTGCTTTTTAAAAGTAATGCCAGCAGCACAGTAAAAAAAAAGTTAAAGCTCAGGCGTGTTTAACACCATGTTGCATCAGCTATTTGTGCAAAAGTGTCAGCCTTTTGTCTTCAAGGAGACCATTTGCTGTAATATAGAAAGTGTAACATTTTCTAGAGCATTTCATCTGATACCTTTTTTGATGTATTATTTCATTTCATAATGCAGCAGATGTTTTTATTGTTTGGCAGGTCTGGTTTAATAAGGGGTTGTGTTGTTGTACCGTTTGCAGAATATAACTTGGCATTGTTTTGCTGAAATAAGCAAGATTATTTCTGAAAAGGACATATTCTGACACTTGTGGATGGTGTTTAGGTTGTGATTACAGTTTGTGGTGGTAAGCCGTCTGGTATGTATGTATTACAACAGAAATGGCTTAACGTGGGCATCTTTTTTGCAGCAATATTGTGTGACTGCTGTGTGAATGGGGTTTGTGAGAATCATTCGCAAATAAATCTTGATCAAGACAGGAGTCTATGCTCATTTTACCAAGTTACGTAATTAGAAGTTTAATTTCAGTGCCATGGTTTGGACTTGTGCTTTTGATGGCATTAAAAGGACAATGAAACAACATTCTCTCAAGAAGCCACAACATTGGCTTCTTGAGCTCTACCTCTGGACATTACTGGGATTGAATCCAGTGGCTTCAACTGATGCAGCTTCGGAGCTACAAAAATTAAATCTTCCTCAAGGGATTCTAAGGGGGAAGTATCCTCTACCTTAAAAGAGTCCTTTATAGCAGGACAGGAGCCGTACCATATTCTTTGTCTTTTATCTCAACTGAGCAGCTCCTGGTCTCTTCACAGATGTACGGGTTACCTATGCCATGTGCACTAATGCCATCCAGTTACTTTTTTTTTTTTTAAGCTTTGTGATCCAAACAAGCATGATAGTGAAGGCTGCATCCATGATTTCCACAAAGAATAGCAAATTTTGATTTGTCACATAGTCTTCTACTTCCTGTCTATGGCTCTAGATCTTGTTACCTTCTGCATGGTAGAGTTTTAACTTGTCAATGCAAACATACATTAGTTTTCCAAAGTGCTCCTGAGCCTGTGCAATGATTTCCACTGCAGCATTTAATTTCTTTTTAACATAGCTGATGGGATGAAGATCAGGGCCATACAATGTTGGTTGTCAACCTTGTCCCCTTACTTATACTTTTCCTCCCAGAGTCCCTTATACTTTATTGAAAGTATTTATGATATGATATATGAAATCCGCTAATGTTTAGTAACTTCACATTAGGGAGTATTTTTCCTTAAACAGTTGGAACTATTTTTCTATGCAGTCTTTTACTAAATAAGTAATTTGTCAGTTTTATACTGAGCTAGAGTATCTCAACGTTTCCCATCTTCTGTAGTCATATTTTTTCACTAAACATTCATTTTCCAATAGGTTTTGAATGATTTTCCAAATGATTTGTCATTTGCAGCATTGTAAACAAAACAGGTGTGGGTTTTAAGAGTACAGCTACTTTTGTTCAATTGTGAATAAATCCCATGTGATTACAAATATATTCCTGGGTCAATGATGTAAAAAAAAGTTTTCTTGCCATCTTTTGTTCCAGGAAAAGGAATTTACTGTAACTTACTGTGTGTTTAGCTGAGGACACACAAGCCTACAGTGAGTCGTTAAGTCGTCTCTCTCGGGTTGCAGGATGCCTTGTGCACAGCTGCACTATGCTCCGGATGCAACAAAAAAGAACACACACACATACACACAAAAAAGGGGGGGTGTAATTTTTTTCTTCTTTTTTTTTTTACAGTTTCATCTTGTCTGCCGTGAAATGTTTCATACATCATGAGCTCATAGGTGCTATTTGATACTCCTGGAGACGTGAAATTGGTTTACTGTTCATTAATGCACGGAAATAGAATACCAGGAATTTTGGTGGAACTGTGTCACCATTCAGACTCAATCTGGGCTGGCATATTTATGCTTTTATCATTGGCAGTAAAAGAATGAAGCCCACTAACAAAGTAAAGCAACACACCCCAGTTTGTTGTGAAATATAAAATACTGAGAAATTACCTGGTTGTGCCTGCTTTTTCAACCAAAAAACTGACATGATGTGGTCCAGTATGATGTACTGTATGTCTGTTTTGGCAAAGTGGGACATAGTTTTGGGAAATAATCAGCAATAATTACCTTTTATAGACATAAAGTTAGACATGTGTTAAATGCCAGTGAAATCATCCCATAACCAGGGCACAGCAGAGGACTGGCACAGGTGAATTGCTCATTATTTAGAAAAATTGACAAATTTAAGAGATTTTTACACAACTAATTGACATAGAAATGCTCACATGAGTAATTTTTATAGCACAGTGTATGTTAATAATACCTGTGTAAAATAATGTATCCCACAAGAGCAGCCAGTTAGTGTTTTGCTTAGCAACAGGACGAACAGAGCTGTTTGTTTAGATAGCGCATCAGAAGTTTTTTTTTTAAAAGTAAAGGACTTGTGGATCGCATATGTCAAGCTTATCAGTTTGCTTAATTGCAACAGATGTGCATCTCCATAGGTAATAATTCAGACATCAGGAGTTTGAATGTGTATTTATGTAGAAGAGTGATCACAGATCATCTTCTATTTACTGTCTGTCTTTGTCACAGCGTCTTTTGCTGTCACACAAGTCAGGTTGTCAGTTTTTCTAAATCAATAATGAAACATGTAATTTTTCACACTACTTTATGTAATGGTAGCATGCTGTGACCTTATTGTGCAGAGCAGAGCTTCTACCACATGTCCATGTTTTAAAATTTCAGATATTTTATTTCGATCCGAGATGAATGGTCTGTGGGTTTTTTAAGAACTTTTTTATCATAGATATATTTGATTTTTAGTCAATATTTGTGATGAAAAAAAGAACTTCTATTTTTTTCATTGTAGATATTTGATTCTTATTCTATGTTGTCATCTGCTGAATATATTATGGATGTGATATCGCTGATATTTGTGAATAATGAATGATTGTGAAAGTTGAATGATATCTACAGACTATGTCAGGAGCCATATTTCCTCCAAAAAGAAGCGCATGACATGCGAGTCAGTTTTTTAAAATGTATTCAGCAGCATCATCTGAACCAGCTGAAAATGAAGCATTTAAATTAAGGGAAAAAAGCTCCTCTTGGCAAAGCAAATTTGATTGGCACAACACAGCAGCCAGACCATTACTATAATACTGGAAAAAACAAGTAAAAAAGAAAAAAGATTTATTTGATTTAAGCGATTTACCGGCCTTATTTGAATGGAACACTGTGTCCAGTGATGTGATGCTTGGTCAAGTATAAAGCTGCTTAATGTGAAAATGTGAATACGTTATTCTAATATTTCAAACAATGCTCTTCCTCTGCCTTCATGTTGTTAGATGAATCCACATAGATTTGTGTTATCGGTTGTGGACTGGGGATGACACGGAGAAACCCTTGGGTAAATTATGAAAAAAATGTTGGTGTTTTTGTTGTTTTTTTTCTTTCAGTCTTGTAAACGTAGATGGAATTAGCTGCACACATCCGTGGAAACCGTCATCATTCTGATCTGCTTTTTCCATAGAACTTGCAGATTCATTCGCACCTCAGACCTCTGATGTAATTTGAAGCAGTCACAGTTTCTTTTTTATGCAGCTTATATGTGAAAACTGTGGAACAATAACTAACGCACAACATCACCAGAAACTGCTTTAAGGTTGTTTGCTTGATTTTGAAATGTTGATAGCATCATGTTTTTTTCAGGAAAATCATCTCAATGCCACATTTTATGTGTTAAAAAAGGCAGGAACAACATCCATGGAACTGCTCAGTATTTATTTATCAGAGGGAGTCTTTAGTGTAACTTTATTCAATGTGCGATCAAAGAGGCTAATAAGGATAAGTTGATGTGTGAGTGAACAGTTCAACACTAACATATGATCTAGTTAATAATTCACTGCCATGCAGATAATTGAAAAAGTTATTTCATTATGTGTTAATTGTAAACCATTATTTTAAGAAAACCCATAAATATCACAATTACAATACCTAGCGTAATAACTGCAGCCTGCTTTTTTGCTTACAGTGTAGTATGAAATGTCTTCCTTCGCAAAGAGTTAAACTAATGATCTGTGTAAACTGATCATAGTGAATAGCTATGGTTATTGATCTGACCTTTTGTCTGTAGCGTCAATCATCAAACTGTCAGTTACCAGAAATTGGCTGCAAATTCCTTGTTAATTTGTTAACTTTTGATTTTAAATGGCTGGATGTTTACAAAGTATAGTCTGAATAACAGCAACTGTCCCCCCCCCCCAAGTACAATAACTGTAAAATTTCAAACCATGGAGTTGGAAAAAAACAAAACAACATTCAAGTAGTTTTTGTAGAAACCGTTCCAAAGAGTATTTTGTATGACTTTTATGGTGGATTCCAATAAAGCAAATCATCTCTTCTCAGATGAAATACAAAAAGATCTTCTTTTTTTTTTCCTTTTTAGGCTTTGAATGAAAGCTTAAAGTAGCTAAATCTTTGGTAAATAACTCATCATTTGTTTCAGAAATTGAGTCAAATTGCTAACAGATTGTCCTGTCAAAGCTACTTTGCTCTCAGCGGAAGTCTGCTGACTTGTTTAGCTGGTAAGGTAAACTCAGATATGATGTGTGATTAGCCAGCTCAGCTTGGTGAATATACATCTTTTTTATGTTTTAGAAAACATCATGCACTTTCAATCGTATACGCAAGCGCAGATGTGGTGTACAGGCAACAAAAGCACAGGATGTGTGGTTCAGAGGCAGGAAGAAGAGCAGGAGCTGAAAGAAGTGTGTGTGTGTTCTGTAGGAGAGCCCCTGCTTTAGGTGCTCAATTGCTGCTTATTTAACCACCGACGGAGACCGCTTGAGCTACACTACAGCCAATGCACTTGTAAAATTTCAGACAGTTGATTGATGACATCAAGACAAAATCAGATCAGAGCTTTTTTTTTTTACTGATCATTCCTAAACAAGCTATCTTGCATAAAAACACATATTGGTGTCATAATTATTTTCTTATGCTGTTCAAACCAATATGGACATGCTTATCCACATACTTGGTTCTTTCAGTAAATGCAAGTAGTCAGAGGCTAAGTGAGGTCAATTTAGTGGTTGGTAATGTCATCCTTGTCTATTTGTATCTGTCAGCTGTGACTTCACTTGAAGTACAGTCATATGTGGGTTGATTCATGGCTTCTGCTGCTTTTTTTTTTATGCGTTCAAGATGATTTTCATACTTGCATTCTGTGTTGGCTGTATCTAAAATTAAGCTGTAAAATTACGGGCAAAATTGGTAGCATTTTTCATCTATGATATTGGGATAAATGTTGGAAGAAACACTTCCTGGGAGGCTTTAAGCCTAATTTATCAGTTTACTGTAAAATAAAAATATCTGCAAATATGTTCTTGAAGATACGTTTTACTCATTTAAGACATCATTAGACTTGCCATGTTTGTATTTTGTAACTGTATTATTGATCATAAGATGTTGTATTCCTTCACATTGCCCACCTCTCATGTGGACACTTTAGAAAATGATAGCACCCCTCTGTTTCGCTTACTTTTGTATGCCTGTCTGACTCTTCAGTTGACATTCGGGAAATCAAGGAGATCCGTTCTGGTCAGAAGTCCCGGGACTTTGAGCGCTATGTGGAGGACTCGGCATCACGGCTTGATCAGGCTCACTGCTTTGTCATTCTGTATGGCACAGAGTTTCGCCTTAAATCCCTCAGCTTGGCAGGTACCCAACACAGACTTGCATGTTCAGCAAAGAAGACCATACGTATTTGTGATTAGTGTGACAAAGGTTTGCCAGTTTTCACTGTATGTTTGTATGTAGCTTGTTTTTTTTTTAATAGTGATTCTTGTGTCTGGAAAAATAATATATTGTATTACACAATAAATTAATCATATGTTTATTGATTTTTTTTATCAGCAACATCTGATGAGGAGTTGACCATGTGGGTAAAGGGGCTAAACTGGCTTGTGGCTGATACTCTGAAATCTCCAACACCACTTCAAATAGAGAGGTAACATTTCTGCAATTTTTTTCTAACCTCATTATGTAGGTCTTCTGTATTTGTTTGCTTTTGTTTTGTTTTTTTGTTTAATGCATTGAATCTCTTATCGTCATCTTTTAGGTGGTTGCGCAAGCAGTTTTATGCACTTGATCGCAACAGAGAAGACAGGTAAGCTACCTCAGATACATCTGCTAAACGGAATCCTATTATTCAAAGGAAACATTGTAATGTGATGCATCATTTCTGTGCCCTTTTCCATTTGTACTACTGAAAGCAAGTAGACTTGCACCATCTAGCTAGTAGATGTTTGTGAAAGAGCTCACTTGAGGTGTAGTGAAGGAACTGACCTCTCAGCCAAACACCAGCCATTCTTCCTGCTGCAGGAAACAGACTGCAGCGAATAGAGGAGATGTGCAGAGATGTTTGTCTGTTACATCCCTGTCTTTGTTCTGCTGTTAGGACATTGTCATTTCTGGCCAAAATTCCTGGCTGTGAAGCCAAAACTATTTAAAAAAGCATGTTTCTTGACAATATTTCAGCTTACCTGTGAACTTAGAAACTGCATTTCTGGCTGATTTGACAGTGTCCACTTTTGCAAGTCTTTGCACGTATTTTATGTGCATATGCATATTCGTGTTTAATTTTTCTTCTCCACAAAATGTTTGTATGTATTTAGGATTTCCTGTAAGGATCTAAAGAACATGCTGAGCCAGGTCAACTACAGGGTGCCCAACATGAAGTTCCTCCGAGAGAAACTTCCGGTAACCTCCTCCTACCTATCATGGACCGATTTCCGCTGCATGTCCCTGCTGACTTCCCTTTAACCCTGTTGTTGTTGGAGTCTTTACAAGATTTACAAATGATCTTTTTGTTGTCCTCCTGTAACGTCTCTACATGTTTTAAAGGACTCGGAGATGAGGAATGGAGACGTGTCCTTCAGCCAGTTCGCCCAGCTGTATCGTAGCCTCATGTTTGATGCTCAAAAAAATGTAAGTGCAGTCATTTCATGTATCGGCATATAGTCTCAGCACTTTGATCCCACACTACCCTATTTGCATCCCTGCCAAGGCCCACTTCATCCTGCTATCTGTGTGTTCTCAAATGGCTACAAAATCAATATGGACCAGTTAAAACCCACCAAACCTCTCTAGTGGAGGCCATTAGGACACACTCGCATATACAGATGAGCAGACAGGCAGGCAGGCTGGGGTTAGATTAAATGGATGACCTCAGTGCTCTCACTCCCACCTACAGGAAGTCTGTCACCATCTACATATCTAACACTGCACATAGTTAAACATTGTATACAGCACAGAGCACTTCAATTTGTTAACAGAGATTTTCCTTTTTGATCACTCTTTCAGATGGAGATCCCATTTCTTCAAAGGTAAGTCAACACTATGCAGAGGGGTTTGACGGACACCAATGCTAGCACTCACAGTATTATATAGATAGTGTATAGGTAATAATAACTATACTTACTATCTATATTCTAGCAATAATATAGATATACTGTGTAGGAAAATCCCCTAATTGAGCTGTTTTGGGTCACTTACATTGACACTTAATAAGCAGTAGACCTGAACGATTTTGAAAAAAAAAAAGTAATTGTGAGTATTGCAATTTAAGCCTTTAGATTCCAGCTTTCACTCAGAAATGTATTTTTTTACATGAGATGGAGGATTCCACATGAGATGACATGAAAATAGGAACTAGTCTATATTCTAATGTAGTGGTTCCCAACCTTGGGTCCGGGATTCCCCAAAGAGCACACAATTATTCTTAGTAAAAAAAAAAGGAAGAAAAAAAAAAAGGAAGCTACTTATAAGGCTACAACTTGTGCATCCAATCAATTTTTGTCCACGTACTGGGGTTTAGTGAGGTCAGTGACCAGGTGGAGCTAGAGTAGTGAAGCCCTTCATGTCTATCCTGGTAACTGATTTTTTTCTGCAACATTTCAGTAATTAAACATGTCTGAAAAAGTATAAAACCAAGAATGGTTTCAGCACGGGGTGGGGCAGGGGGTCTATGGCTTTTTAGTATTTTCATGAAAGGGGTCCTCAAGGAAAATAGTTTGGGAACCACTGTTCGAACACAAGGGTGTAAAGATGAAATATGATGGGCTTCACTTACCGACTGAAAGATGCAGCCTGTGGCCAAAACATTGAAGCCTGAATGTTATATTTCCTCTAGAATAGATTTATAACTTGACCTTCTATTAAAAACTTAACAGTCTGATGTTATTTATCTTATTTATACCACAAGATATCCTCTCCCTCTTTACATGCTTTCTGTGTCACACACGGCAAAGTTCTGCCCCTATTTGCACACATATAGACACATGCACTCACATGAAGGTGAGTGCACTGCAACCAGCAGAAAGAAATCAGGTAAAAAAATATGTTGCTTCAACCACCTGAAAATCTGACAAAGATTTGCATTGAACTCTCCCGGCGAGGTAAAGATGGAAATACTCGTGTTATGCTGAGAACTTCATGTCCATCGCGGAGACGCAGCTGAACAAGCTGAGTCTACCATCATTGTAGTCATTTCTGAGTCGCATTACGACTTAAAATGGATCCAATATTCTTTCTAGGTTTACTTAATGTCAACTAGTTATCTGAGATCTGAACTTTAAGAATATTGAGATTGACCCCACTCAGTAAAACGGTCTTTATACACTTCATCAGGAAATTTCAGTAGTTGGACTGTTTTCTGTCCTCAATGCTTTTTGTCACAGCACTTCAATCATGTGGCTCGGGGGGAGATTAGTCGTCTGTCGGTTGTAAGGTTGGTGGTTTGATCACAGGCAAGATACTGAACCCTGCGTTGCCTCCGATGTGCTCATCTGTCTGTGAATGTATGTGATATAAAAACACTCATAGATAATTTTATCAGACGTGTGAATGTGTGCATGAATGGGTAAATCTCACTTTGCAGTGTAAAAGCACTTTTAGTAGTCGAAATGACTAAATAAGAACTCTCCATTTAAAATGTATGGAAAAATAGTCCGTAATGAGGTTTGAAGACCTGACTTCACAGCTGAGTGTAGCTGTAACACGATTAAATGAGTGTTGCACAAGAAAGACGACAGTAATTACAACTGAAGGTGTGGACGCTGTAAAACGCTGGACGTTGCGAGTTTGAAGCCTGGATCAGGCGCTGTGGAACATGAAAATTATTGCAACATTTTAAATTTGTGAATTTAAAATCTTAACATAATTTTGAAATGACACTTAGCTGTGAAGTCATGTCACATTTTCAAACCTCATCTGACTCATTTTCCAGTTGTTCTAAATAAACTTTTACAGCTCAGATTTCTGATAACTGATCGTCATTAATAAAAACTCTTTCATTTTACAGTCATTGTAAAAACTACAAAGATCCATTTTTAGGACATAATATGCCGAAGGAATTATGTGCATATCAGGGCAGAATTCCGCCATGTATGATACGCAGGGCAGCTATGAAATGCTGTGTGTAAATATTATAAGTAACATCAGACTGTTGAGTTTTTAATGAAAGGACCAAGTATAAATCCCTACCATAAAATAACAAACACATTGACTGTTTCTTTCGTTTTGAATGATTACTTACTGAAGCGAATCACTACTTTCTCTCACAGGTTTACTGACAGACCAGAACAGAGGATATCCTTAGAGGACTTTAAGAGTTTCCTCCTTGAATCTCAAATGGTAATCCATCAGTCATTGAAGTTTTTTCAGATTTTTCTTATTTACATTTCTACATTTTCTAATGCATTTTTGTTTGTTGGTTAATTTAGGAACTGTGGGCCACGGACAACAACAAGGTGCAGGAGTTTATGTTTGGCTACCTGAAAGATCCCCTGAGAGAAGTGGAGCAACCTTATTTCCAGCAGGATGAGGTTTGCAGTCCCTCCCCACCAGTCACACTTTTTTTTCCCTTTTTCATGCTCAACAATGGAAACCTTTGAATATGATATATATACAAGAAAATATGCAAGTTATGTTTTCCGATGCCCCCCTGTGCTGTTGGCGTGGGTAGATGATGCTCACTCACTGACATGGCATACTCATGGTCTTGTCTATAAAAAAACAAAAAAAAACAAACCATCTTTTTCCACACAGTTAGAAAGCTTGTTTACTCTGACTCCAAGTGACAGTTATGCAGAAGATGAAGGATGCTTTTGAGGTCACCTTTAAGTTGTTTTCGACTAAAAAGAATATAAAGCTAGTGCAACCCAGGTTAAAAGTGGTGGCATTGTTCTGTGCTGGAGTAGAAGTTGAGGAATGAATGCTGAAAGAGCAGCTAGTGCCACCTCTCATTTCATAACTTAAAATTATGAGTTTTTGTACAATCTAGTCATTCAGATATACATATGTAGTTGGATGGAAAGATACGACTTTCTCAGTGCAGATTGTAAGAAACTTAAATTAACGAAATTTTATACTGAATTATAGTCCACTGATCATTTCTAGGGCAGCGGGAGGAAATAATTATTTTCTGTGAACACTTGTTTATGTATTAATAAACCAATCACAGCTGACACTGAAGAAGCAGCATACTATTGTCTGTCAGAGGACTATCGCGGTGAGAGACATGTGTGCCTTTGCAATGCAGGAGAAAAGTGAGCACAGAGAAACTATAACCAAGTTCTCTCAGAAAAGTCCCATTTGAGGTTTGAACCAGAAACAACCTGTGTGATACAACAGTGCTAACCACTGCGGCACTGTGCTACCATTATGTGTGCACAGTGCTGCAGTGTATATGCATATCAGAGGTCGCGCTAGAATTTTTCTTTGTCGGTCATTTTGACTTTCTTTTAAAAAGAAAAAAAATGATGACATATTCAATAGCATCAATTTTAAGCTAATATTCAGTCCGAACAAGGTGAACA
>JAOXYM010000014.1:11295428-11308299 GCA_028567055.1 Leptatherina wallacei | reverse complement strand
CTTTCTGCACCCCGCTGTAATGTTTCTAATGTTTGTATGTAAAGCACCTTGAATGGTCCTGTACATGAAATGTGCTACACAAATAAACTTGCCTTGCCTTGATGATTTAAGGATTAAAGGTAAACAAAAGTCTAAAGAGGTGGCCAGAAAGTGGAATTGCATTGACGCTGGTCTAGTTTGCAGAATGTGGACACACTGGAAAGGCTTTAGTGAAGAGTTAATTTATTTCTCCTTTTCTCTTTCATATCTCCAGGTGTCCAATGGTATGGACCAGCATGTGACAGAGAAATGGTTCCATGGAAAGCTTGGTGCTGGGCGGGATGGGAGGCAAATTGCAGAGAGGCTGCTGTCAGAGTACTGCCTTGAGACTGGAGCTCCTGATGGCTCCTTTCTAGTCCGGGAGAGTGAAACTTTTGTTGGAGACTACACGTTGTCTTTCTGGTAGGTTTTGCAATCGTCGATTGCCCTCCAGATAGTTCAGATGAACTTCAGCTGTTTGTTGTCAGTTTTTTTAGCTGCTGATGAAATTGTCTCTCCACTGTTCTTATTTCTTCATAACCCATCTTTCAAACAGGCGTTCAGGCCGAGTACAGCACTGTCGTATCCACTCTCGCCAGGAAGCAGGCAGCCCCAAGTTCTACCTGACAGACAACTTGGTGTTCGATACACTCTTTGCTCTGATCAACCACTACCAGCAGGTGGCGCTTCGATGCAATGAGTTTGAAATGAAACTGACTGAGCCTGTGCCTCAGACTAATGCCCACGAAAGCAAAGAGTGAGTCTGCAAGCATGTATGCAGATTGTAGAAAATTTAAATGATAAAGTACTTAGATCTTTAGTGATTAGCTTTTTGGTGGGGGGTTCAAACTCTGAATACCACCAGCAACTATTAGTTTACATTTCAGAGCTGTCTGTATCATTTTTTTCTATAATAGACCAGCAGTAAGTATTTTAAAGAAAAATAAATTAAATTTTGCCCTGTCAGTTATTTTCTGTTTTGTTGTTTATTTTAGGTGGTACCACGCCAGCCTGTCCAGGAGTCATGCAGAAAATATGCTGATGAGGGTTCCTCGCGATGGGGCTTTTCTTGTCAGGAAGAGGACAGAGCCCAACTCCTTTGCCATTTCATTTAGGTAACTCATTCATGCTACCACCTTAGTTTATACTTGTTTATCTCAAATACCTTCTGTTTTAGTTCACCAGCGTTTGTGTAGAGTCGGCTCAATCTTAGAGACCCACATAGCAGTTAAAGGTCTTAACGTGGCTTCTGTGGCTTCTTTACAGGGCTGAGGGTAAAATCAAACATTGTCGAGTGCAGCAAGAGGGTCAGACTGTGGTGCTGGGCACCTCAGAGTTTGACAGCCTTGTAGATCTCATCAGTTACTACGAAAAGCACCCTCTCTATCGCAAAATGAAGCTGCGTTATCCCATCAATGAGGACACATTGGAAAAGATTGGCACTGCTGTGAGTACTACACTGTGCAGCTCATATCATGGTTACCAGAAATGAATAAACATGACATTTATCTGGTGATGATTCAGTCAAAAACTCTGCAGCCTAGTGAAAAGACCTACTAACACACATTGTATTGTCCAACAGGAGCCAGACTACGGGTCACTGTACGAGGGCAGGAATCCTGGATTTTATGTGGAGGCTAATCAAATGCCAACTTTCAAGGTGAGTGTGAAGCATTGAGAAATTCAAATGAAGCCTAACCGTTCACTGTTACTTGACTTGGATGTATGAATGCGCGTCTTATCTTTCCAGTCCACAGTGAGAGCAATGTATGAGTACAAAGCCCAGAGAGATGATGAGCTCTCCTTTACCAAGAATGCCATCATCTCTAATGTAGACAAACAGGAAGGAGGATGGTGAGTGTACAGCAGACGAAATCATAATTGATAACCATTTAATCTGATTATATACCATCTTGTAAGAGAGAGCAGGGACATGTCACAGGTGAATAATAAAAGTGTGACACTATTGGATTTTTTAAAAGAATCTTTTACTTCTAAATTCACTGTGTTCCATCTTTTTCTCAGGTGGAAAGGTGACTGTGGAGGGAAGAAGCAGATGTGGTTTCCTGCAAACTATGTGGAAGAGATTAGTCCATCAGCAGCAGAGCCTGACAGAAATGTGAGGATCAAACCCAGAAAATTAGAGAAAGTTACAACAACTCACTTATTTCAAGTGAAATGATTACACCTGCTACCTCCACCTGGAAGTTAGGCCTCATCACTCAGTCTGTTGTTTATTCACTCTCACTCAGCAAGGGTGATAATCCGCTCTGCTTCACTTTAATAACACTTTTTTTTCTGTAAATCAGGAAATGACAGAAAACAGCCCCCTGGGAGATCTGCTGAGAGGAAGTGTGGACTTGTCTTCCTGTCAGATCGGTGAGTAGCCCTTCCACATCCTGTGCTGCATTTTCTGCACAGCAACTGGCCACTTTGCTAGAGGGCTTGGTTTCAAGCGGTCAAATCCACTCGCAAAATCTCTTAATTTAAGGGAAGGGACTCAGTAATCACTTCCTCTACCTCCATTTTTGTCCACCGTCAGCCTCTTTTTTTTTTTCACCATTAATATTTCATTATTACATTATTTTTCTCACAGTTCTATATCTGGCATTTTATTGACATCCTCCAGTCCAGTCAATACAGACACACACATTAATATTAGCACATGCAGTCGTGCATTGATGTTGCTCCAAGTGGAGTTAATACCTGAGCCAGTTTGTGACTTTTGGTGGCTCAGTGGCACCATCTAGTGGGCTGGCAGTGTGGAAAAGGTTCTAATGATAACTTTAAGAGCACTTTATTCCAAGACTTCCGTCACATGACCACTAACAAAATAATACAATTACAAGCCTTTTTTTTTCTTTCTTTTTTTCAATGAGAAAGTGATGATGGTGAACTTTTGACTAGAGGCAGGGCGGCTATATTTGTTGCATCTACATAAATTTGCTTTACCTGCTACAGTCAAAGCTCAATTTGCCGTTATTCATTTAGCTCTTTTTTTTTTTATATCTTCTTTTCAGTTACGCGCCCCGATGGGAAGGGCAGCAGACCTCACGTTTTCTCTCTAGTGCCGAATACGCGCATGGGCCCGGTGCTGGATGTGGCTGCCAGCAGCCCTGAGGAACTCAGGGAATGGACGGCCAAGATCCGTGAAGTCACCATGACCTCAGAGGCCAAGGTAAATACACATACATCTCATGCTTCACTTAGAAATGCACTTATGCCATTATAATGCTGCATTGTGTGTTCAAAGGAAGTGGCAAACTGTGTTTGTCTTACAGTACTCATAAAGTGTATTTAGGAAACAGTGACAGAGTAGCGTGCACATGTTTGTCAGGGATGTCATTGTGGAGATTCCTTGTCGAACACTGTACCTGGAGGCTGTCTCTCTGTTGTTGTGTGCAACCAATATTATATAATATATAATATATTTATATAATAACATAGTTTTTGAAAAAGCTTTGTATTTGTGTCTGGCTTCATTTCATGAAGTAATGTGTATCACTTTGAATGGTGCCATGTTTCCATTTGTGTTGTTATGTTGCCAGCTTGAGGAGGGAAAGATGATGGAAAGGAGGAAGAAGATTGCACTGGAATTATCAGACCTGGTCATCTACTGTCGACCTGTGCCATTTGATGAAGAAAGTAAGCATCATATACACTCATTGGACTTCAGTTTTATAAACATTAAATTTTATTCTGTTGACACAAAACACATTGGAATGGCTGTGCAGGAGAGTTAGGTGTGTTTTTTTCCTCATGTAGAGATCGGCACAGAGCGGGCCTGTTTCCGTGACATGTCATCCTTTCCTGAGACCAAGGCAGAGAAATACGTCAACAAGATCAAGGGGAAAAAGTTCCTGCAGTACAACCGACTCCAGCTGTCCAGGATCTACCCTAGAGGCCAGCGATTAGACTCCTCCAACTATGACCCGCTACCTATGTGGCTATGTGGGTCCCAGCTGGTCGCGCTTAACTTCCAGACAGCAGGTATGAAACTTATTTTACATAAAGCAGCACAGACACGGTATCTGTTCATTCTTTCCATTCATTCTATCTTCCTTATCTCTCCCTTCTGTGTCCTCATGCAGACAAACCCATGCAGATGAACCAGGCTCTGTTCATGCTGAATGGAAGGAGTGGCTATGTCCTTCAGCCACCCATCATGCGGGACGACAGCTTCGATCCCTTTGACAGACATACACTACGAGGCATTGAACAAGTCACTCTAGAGATAGAGGTACAGTAAAGAGAGGATTGGATTGTTTGCAAGCAGATGTGATAGCATGATGCAGAGGGTTTCATGTCAATGGGGAAACCTTCGGTGCAACGCATGGTAAAGTTTTTAAAGGTGGAAGACCCATTGGGAGAGACATGGAAACATATTGCTAAAATAAAACCTAATGTCCCCCAATTAGGTGTAGGTGAGATTAGATGGCCAAACTGTGCCAATATTACTTTTTTGGAGACTTCTATGTGCACTAAAAACTCTCTGGTTTTATTCTGCTTCACTTTATTATAGCTTGCCTTTGCAGAGATTATGTTCACATACTGTACTTTGATTTGAGCTACAGCTACATCATTCCAAAGGGATAATCATAATCCTGGAAGTGTTTTCCTTTTTCCTTTTGTTTTTTAGATGAGTCTGGAACTTTTTCATTTGTGCTTTCTGCCATCTTGATTTATTTTTCACCAGTAACACATACAAATATTTACACATCTTAACAAATCTCACAAATGTTCCCTATACTGTGACCCCAAAAGAATTCAAATAGACCTTGTGGTTGTAGAGATATACTTGTTTCATTCAAGGGTATGCAATTTTCAAGCAAAGGCTTAAAAAAATAGGCACAGGGCTCAAAGGGTTAAAGTTGCTATAAAATTTCTTGATGTCTGCTGATGTTTTCTACCATTGCAATATTTCTCCCCCACTACATACAAACACCTCTCATCTGAGCTTCCTTTGAGCCTTTAACCTGTGGTTTTGTCACACCATCTGCACTTGAAAGGGGTGATTGTGGTATTTTTATTTACACATTTAAACACAGATTTTATCTCTTCATATCCAAGAAGCTCATATCAGTGACTGTTATAAAAAGAAACTCCATAATACACATCAGTTTCATGTTGTAAACTGAAATATTCATTGCTTTGCTAAGTGTACCACACTTTGTAAGCATGCACACAATTTTAGTTACATCTGTGGGATAGATTTTGGGGCATCGTCAGTCTTTTCCCTTCCGGGCAATGCATTACAGTTTATTAGTGAACATTAATCTGCCCCACTTTTTTATGGTGCATTGAAGAACACTTTGAGTTCATTTTATATGGTATATAAAATCCTACTAAACATTTGGACACTGCTGCACTGCTTTTAGATTACATTCATCTGTCATTACCTGCTTGTTCTTTTCTTCAGCAATGTTCTGTGGAGGTTGAGGATGATGGTTTACGTGTGTGAGCTTCTTCAATTAAATAAATGAAGTGTGAAGTACTGAATTATTATTCCTCCTCTTCTTCTCCGAAGGTCTTAGGTGCTCGGCACCTTCCTAAGCACGGACGAGGCATTGTTTCCCCTCTTATTGAGATTGAGGTGTGCGGAGCGGAGTACGATAGTGCCAAGCAAAAAACAGAGTCAGCAGGTGAGCAGCGCTGTTTCAGTTTTGACCTCAAGTTTCTTTGGCAGTAAAGCCATACCACACTAGAACTGTAGAAATAAGCTACTGTTTACTGGATACATTACCCTTGTATAATTTCCTTTTTGGTCTGACAAAAACAGGAAGTTGTACAAACAAGTAATTCTGGGAATACAGCGGGAAAACATTGCATTGCAGAGACATCCAAACAGTGTTTCAGGCTTTAATCAGAGAAGAATCCTTGATACACAAAGTCTCATAGAGAGTTTTAGGTCTTTATTTTCATGCAGCAGCTATATAATACTTGAAGCTTTAAGTTGTTTGCACTGCTAGTTGCTGGGAGTAAGTTGTGTAACTACTGGAATAACACTATTGAAAGGTGTTCATTTTCATCCTCTTTTTCTTTCGTTCCATCTTTTTTGTTTTTGTCATATACAGCTGATAACGGTTTGAACCCCACATGGCAGAGAAAGTCTTTCCAGTTCACGGTGTGCAATTCTGCCTTTACCTTCCTGCGATTTGTGGTTTATGAAATAGACATGTTCAACGACCAAAACTTCCTGGCTCAGGCCACATTCCCCATTCAGAGTCTCAAGACGGGTATGTGTTTATAGATATGTTTTCACCTTTCTTTTTTCAACTAACCAGTGCTTTAAAGTGTTTTGCATCTGTCCTTTGTATTATGCCAGGCTACCGGTCTGTGCCTCTGAAGAACAGCTACAACGAGGATCTAGAATTGACTTCTTTGTTAGTTCACATGGATATTGTCAGAGTCAGGGTAAGCTTTGCTTCTGTTCTGACCTTGTTCTAAACCTGCTCCATGCTGCCTGTATGATCAACAAACTCAGAAAAGACTGAACGCAACCCATTGCAGCTATCCCTGACATGTAGGCAGTAATTCAACACCACACATTTTAAAACTATAGTTACTCCCAAGTTAATTTACAGCCTACAAGTTCATGAACAGACATTCTTATATGCTTTTTCTTTTTTTTTATGTAAGATTACGTACACATGTATTAATAAGCTAGTCTTTCCCTCTGTTTTTATACTTTATGCTTAGCTGGTCAAATTTATGGTTACGTTTAGAGCACATAGAGTGGTATCACTTCTCTCATCTCAAATGATTTTTGCACTGTAAGTCTGTGCAGTATTCATAGAATCATATCTGGAGCTGCTAGTCACACATACCACACAACAGCAGATTGTCTTTGTGATATGTGTTCTCGCCACTGGAAATGCTCATCTTTCAACTGAATGAGGTGACTGCATAAAAGCTTCAGTAAGTCCCGGCCCAATGATTTAGATAGGTAATGTTTGGAAATGATGCAAGTGCAGTGCATGTGTGAAAATAACCCAAAATAGACTTAAATTTGAGAATATTTAAAAACGAGCCAGCATATTGGCAGGTTTCAAAGACATTGTCATGCGTTTCTGTTTTACTGTAACACTGATGATGTACAGTAGAGCCTGTGAGGTCGACACTGTGTGAATGAACTCTCCTCATTTTTCCTTTTAGAGTGAAAACGGTGAAGTTCTGAGCCCTTTACTTGCGGTCGGGTCCACGTCATTGCCAGCATCAGCCCAAGTAGGGCGGGAACGTTTTGGGGAACTAAGCTCAGTGTCATCGACTTCCTCCAGCATGTCTCCTCTTCCCCAGTCACCAGGTCAAGCCATGGCCTACAGAGGAAGGGAGGGCTCCTTTGAGTCCCGCTACCAGTCACCCATAGATGACTTCAGGGTGTCCCAGGAGCCTCTATTGGACCACATGGACCCACAGAACAGAAGGTAAGTGTGTGGTGCGTGTGTACATGCCCATGTAGTGATTTTAGACAGCCTAGATGAGACCAGACATCCTTCTGTCTTTGTCTTGACTTCAGGATGTTGCGGAGGACCAGAGTGGGCGGAGAGAACCGTGTCTAAGTCCAAGCCAATCAGGAGTCATTCCTGTCCAATCCCCCCCACCCCCCAAAATCCTTCCCCCATCCAGTACTGATGATGTCACTGACTGCTGTGAACACTGTTTCCATGGAAACGCCCACCACTGCTTTGGCCTACATTTCAGGCAGCTCTCCCTCTCTCCATTCTTCAAACATCCCCTTCTACCCCCCACCCCCCTCCTTGCTTGCCTGAGGAGAAGGAGGGACTCGGACACAGAAAGGGGCGGGGGTCACTGAGAGGAACCTGCCGGCGGCGGACAGGAAGAAGAAATGACATTTCTAGCAGAACAAAAAGCAAAGGCTGAGAGACTTCCAGCTCTGGAGTGCATGTTTTGTGGGGCAGATTGTAATCTCTCGTGTTCTCTTTGAGCACAAGAGCTGCTTAGTTTGGAGACTAAGAGGAGGGAAAGAAAGAGCTAGAGGAGGCATCAGTTTGAAACTGTTTCCAGTCAAGTTTCTTTGCTCTTCTCTTTTTGGCATATATAAACCTATATATTTATTCCTGCTGTGCTGTTCGGCCAGAGAACAGCAGCAGCAGCCGACCTGCTCTCAAAGAGCTCCCGTCTCCATGTTTTTAATTATTGTAATTATTTAAACCTTTAAACATTCATGTGACTTCCTTTTTTTTCTGTTGTTTGCGTAAAACATGAGGGCTCTCTACAGCTATTTTTGACATCTCTTCTCTGCTTTGAGGAGGTCTTTATGTGCCTCCAGTTTAACTTGTACCTTAAACTTAGAGTGATATTACATTGTTGTCTTTTTTTTCTTCTTTAAAGGCAGAGAAAAGTCATACCCTGTTTTTGTTGAAAGCAGTAAGAGAGCAAGCAGCATATGCACATATACAGACACTTTCATTTCTAATTTACATTCCAAATAACTGCACATCATTCCATTGTACTGCATTGCTTCACAAGTCAGTCTGATACAAAAACATCTGCCAGTCTTAACCCCTCAATGATCAGTCAACACCTCACTGTGTTATGATGCAGGACCAGGGATTAATGTTACATCTAGGAAAAAAAGGTTGTAGTCTGATTTTGACTCGTGTTCTTAATTGTTGTTTTTACCTGCATCAACCACCAACATGCTCATGGTCACGTAGCGGTCTTGTCATTTACAGGGATGGTTCACACAGGGCTCAGGGCTGCATTACCTATCAGCATTTTGCTCAGCAATTTGAACATTACTTATAACCACAGAACAGTTTGTGGAGCATGAATACAGAATATCTGCTCACATTTGCTTCAGGAAACATGGTAAGTTTCCCTTTGGGCACAATGCCATAAATAATGTAATTACAAAAATTGAAGGTGGAGATTGTAATACAATGTTGAATTAACTATGCAGCCCAGTGTTCTACGGTTTTATTTCATTAATGTATTAAGTCTTATTCAGTGTCTTGCCACTCTGTGCAGTATTTCAAATTTGTTCACAAGAGCTATTTCCATAATGAACACAGATGAAGGCTGGCGGTGAATGGAAACTTCACTGTTAGTCTACTTGAGAAAAATGTTGTAATATCAACAGATGTGTGGACATGGATTTAAGGTCCTTAGCTGAGTTGCTTTAGTACAACTGGTTTCTTTATTTTTGTCAGTAATTAAAAAAAAAAAAACAGTATTGTTGATAAGCGGTCAGTTTAAATTATAAGTTGAAGGCATAAAGAAATCATGTAATCTGTTAGTTTGCACCAAACGGTAAGGGACCTTTTTGTTTGTGCTACGTTTTGGAGAGTTTTGCCATCGTAACAAGCTGCTTCCCAGACACATGAGAAATTTCTATATTATACTGCCATAATAATTAGATTGCCACTGAACTTATCTGACAAGAAATGTGCAAAAATTTCAGACCTTGTATAAAACACAAACCGACAGCTTTGTGAGAATGCTATTCCTGACATTTTGTATTTCTTGTCAAGGCATTTTAGACACTTCTAATCATGTAAGTTTGTCTTACAATATAGTCATGACTTCACTTCATGTCGGTGCCAATAACAGGTCAGGGAGGTGTAAGTTCTTGCATTTGTCATGTGATTTGGGTGGATCAGGCAGTCCAAGTGTGAAACTTTTTATCTATGGTTGATGGATGATACATGTGGTCTGTGCCAGTGTTATCTTTACAGTCATGAATTCAAAACTGTTTTAATCTGCTTGTACATGGAAGCTATATGATCTAAGTTCAATATTCTCACTCAGTGTTTGACCACTGAGACACACTTAAGCCATAAGGTATGATCAAAGGTAAAGGCAGGGTCAGGATTGACTTCTTGGAGCCTCTTGAGGTTGCATTTTGTTGCGTTTGCACTGACATTTTAATCCCAAAGTCCCAGTGTTACATTTATTTTTCCTCCAGTGGTTGATGGTCTTTGGAGAGCCCACCCTCCAGTGCCGCAGTGCTCTTATTGCTGGCCTGTCTTCAAATCTCTTTGTGCCTCCATCTGCATCCTCATTACATTAAAGCCACATCTTCCACATGCACAGCCATGGTGCAACCACATAGGTGTTCTCCCGTATTGAGGCTGCTTCTCAGCATTGTGTGAGTAAGTAAATAGCCATATTTGACTGAGACATCCTTGACTCCACTGCTTACTTTATACCTGTCACAAGAGAGGGAATTATGCTCCTATTATTGTGTAACGAGGTCTAATCAATCCGAATAACTAAAATCACCTGTACGGGTGCACAGAGCTCTTAGATGTTATTTGTTTCTGCCTTTTGTTTCCTCCCCTCTCATTCTTTCCTTTCTTTGCTAGTGACAGCCTCATTTACATTGGCCTTCCTGTAATGTGCCTAAACTATGGAAAGTAGTTTTAATTTTGCCTTTCATATGAAACATATTCAAGCCTGAAAATAAATAAAATACTCACTGCTTTATACAACTGTCTTCTTGTTAATTGTTTATGCATTAAAGTGAGGTGCAGTTGTGTATGCTACATAGTTTTTTTTTTGTTTTGTTTTTTAAATTCAAATGCACCACAGGAAATGACTAGTTTCAGTCAAAGATGTGTGAACAGCTGCTTAAGAGGTTGACTTCAGTGCTTTGTGCCACCAAAAAGACTCAAAGTTGAAGACTCAGACATTGGGTGTAGGCTTTAACAAGAAGTTTTCTGATTGTAAGCGTCGCTTTTATACAAAAGAAACGGTAACAATTTATATTATACTGGGAGAAGCTCTGAGAAAATAAAGCTTTCATAAAGGCGCCAATATTAATGTTGGAAGTGCAGATTTGGCTGACATCTTGGCATCGCTGTGTAACCTGACTCAAATCACTCAAAGCCACAGATACATAACATTCTGTTTATTCTGCAAATACATCTGTAAAAATTGTACATCAAGCCTAAGTATGGAACTTCTCTTAAAGTTCACAGTTCTTTTACAGTCAAATTTATTCAGTAAGAAAGTTCCATAAAAACACATGTACGTACATTTGATGATGTAAAGAAGCACTTGATGCTACCACACAAACCATATTCCATACAGTCTACTATATTGTGTTTTTTTTCTGTTTTAGACACCACAGGGTGCTTGCCCTCTTTGGGTAAAATAATTCCAGATGTCTTCAACATACCAAACACTTTCAAGTCCGATTTAAGCAGAGTATAAAGAGAGAAATGACAGTTGAGATCAAAGATATGATGTCCACAGCTTGGCTCTCACATTTAAAGTAAGCTGCGAATATGAAAAGCAAGAATAAGAAGACGAAAATAATGCTTATCTAAGGCTTCTGCAAGCACCCTGTAGCATGACTTGTGCAGTTTTTCATATCCCAAAACAAATGACCAGTCTCAACGCTGCAGACTGTCCAAACCCAACTGCCACCTCAAATCAGGCTTCAATCTCAATCTCTTTTTGTCCTCCATCCTTTGTCCCATCACAGAGGGCAGGAGGAGCAAACATGGCAGCACAACGCCATCTTAACCTCCCTCCCTCCACCTTCAGCCCCACCCCTGCACATCGGTCTCTACTGGAGATTTCTTCCTGAATGTGGCAGAAGGGAGAATATTGGAAAGGGTAATTGTGGAGAGGAGGTCGACACAAAATAGGAGGCAGGAATGGAGTGGATGTGGGGAGTTAGTGACTTTATTGTACACCTCACGTAGCGGGGGAGGTTGGGCTCTGGGGGGGTGGGAGTTTGGAGAACGGAGGGAGGGAGGGATGAGTGGGTGGGGATAGATTCAAGATCCATTTCCATCCAGTGATCCTGTTACAAGACGCATCTGCTGGTTTTTAGTCAGACTCCAAAACAAAGACCACCTGCGTTGTAAATTCCACCTCCCCACACAAAGGCCTCTTCAATCAGTTTCTGTTGAAGAAAAAAATACATGCATCTGTTTAAAAAAAAATCTTTATCCAAGCATGCCTTATTACTAACAATTACAGTTTTGTGTTTGTAGCTTCCATCTTTACACTTCTGTGCCACGTAACAGAGGAATACACACTGGTGTTGATTGATTCATCGTTTTAACACCCAGCGTCTCCGCTAAAAAAACCAAACAGTTAAGCTTCTGACTTGCGAGTTCCTGATTCCAATATTGTGGCATCTCCATAAAATTATCTCCATAAAAAGGGTGTATTACAATTTTACCTTCTTAAAATTTAATACATCTAACAGAATTCTGCAGAGTTTCTTTTGTTCACATATTCCACACATTCAGTCCTAAAGTGGACTTTGCTACTTTGTGTCATGGAAAATACTACCTCAGGCCTGAAGATTACCTTTAGAAGCATTTACAGTCTTGTCAGTGTTGGTCTCCTCTGCTTCTGTTGCAACACTGCACACTGACTGCTCCATTTTTTCCTCCGTCCCGCCACCTGGCTGCGGCTCCATAGGGGAGGGTCCTGTCATCGGTGGCTCTGCTGCCACGCCTGGTACCACTGATCTTGCTCCTGTCGTAGGAGCTGCAGTTTGTTTGGTTTCGAGCCGAGCTGTCTTGGTGGAGAACCAATGTCGTACCAGGTCTGCAGTCAATCCACTCACGTCGGCTAGTTCCTGCAGCTGTGGGAAAAGAAAAAAAATATAGCAAATTCTTGGTCATTTTAAATGCTCATGTAGGACGATATTCAATTGAATTCCAAAATATCTGGAGGAGGGGTGGAGCATGCGGACAAGTAGTAGTACTTCTATTTTGGAGCAGATTTGATTAAACCTTCTTTAAAAATGACAATTTGCAGTCTGGGTGCACCTGTACCATTGGATGTAAATATTTACACACACACACACACACACACACACACACACACACACACACACACACACACACACACACACACACACACA
>JAOXYM010000014.1:11279789-11295328 GCA_028567055.1 Leptatherina wallacei | reverse complement strand
CACACACACACACACACACACACACACACACACACACACACACACACACACACACACACTAAATACAGTAACTCCTGCTCCAAATTTCCATGCAATATTTCTCAGACTTGTTCAATGATGTTTTCTGTAACATAACTACATAAGATATTACAAATATTAAAAAAAGATTTTATATTTTATTGACACTTAGTAACATCATAACTGACAAACTGACATAAAATATATTTTTCTTTTGTTATCAATCATTATTTTTAATACCAGTCAGGTCAATCAAGTTGACATTTATGTAGCAGTAAAAACAAATGATGTATTAATGTATTTCTCTAAATTTAAAAAAGGAGTGCAAACAAACAGTTCACCTGAACAGAATGAGAGATAATCAATCCACACAGTGAGAAACAAATATCATCTCCACATTACTTTGTTAGAATACATTTCATATTTACTTCACTGATTATGGCTCATGCATACCTAGTTCTAGTTTCATACTATACATTACATGCTCACACTGTGTGGGCAGTAATATTTTCTTTTTAATGATCAACACTGTACATCTATTTTGCATTTCTTCAGGGCAGCTTGACACCTTAATATCCGTATGTGGGACCAGTTTATGACATCTCATCTAAAACTGACTTCCAAAGTACCCCAGACAAAAACTAGAAGCACTCAGAGAGCACAGACATCCACCAAGCCATCAGGTGACTCCCCTGAGAAAAACCCCAAAAGGCCCAACAGCCCACCCAGTTCCCCCTATATTTTGAACCTTCTGGATCACCAGATCTAGAATATCAACATGATTTGGGTCAAACAATGTCAGATTATAACATCTACCTGTAACTAGAAGATGGCCTATTGCAGAGTTTTTTTTAAGTTTTAGACATTACTGCACTGAATGCATACGTCCTCTACCAGAGCTACATCGATGCCAGAATGACCCCCTCTGGTGGCTCTAGAGGGTATTTGGATGTTGGCGGTTCTTGTGTTAATAAAATCCAGATGGTGACCTGGATGACCCCAAAATCTAATCAGTTATTCCTTATACCATTTTGGAGATTTTTTGAAAATTTCATCTAAATCTGTCCATTACTTTTGGAGTTATGTTGCTACCAGACAGACAGACAGGCGGCGACACAAATGTACAACGATGAAAACATAACCTCCACAATAAAGGAAGGTCATCTGATACAAAAATCAGGAAGAGAGATTAAATACATCCACTGCTTCTAAAAAAAAAATCTAAACTAGCTTAGGTAGTAATGTATACAGTACAGTGGGAGCGCAATACTTCTGCAGCATTTGATAATCATGATTAGATATTTCATGTAAAGAATAAAGTGGAGTGTGTCATTGATATATACTCACAAGGTAAGAGTATTTTCTTAAGATGACATTAACAATTATCAAACAACAGACTTTGAATAAAAAGCCCTAACATTTATGAAAAACAATTAAAAATCTGACAATTAATTCTGCCAAAGACATAAATACTTTACAGTTTCATGGGAACAACAGAGTGCCCCAAAGGCTTATTGAACAACTAATCCATTATCCAATTGTTGCCACATACACATGCAAAGGTATTCAGAGATCTGGATGAAATATACACCCCCCCCCACCCCTTTAACCATCATCTCAGAGCTCCCTCCTAAAAATGATTAAATGATGTATTTGTAGTGATACCAGTTTTGTCTTTACAAGTTATCATTGGAAGTGCAAATCTATAGATAAGACTCAAGTTTCCAGTGAAACACGGCCACCCAAACTGGTAAATAAAATAATTTAAAGAAAACAATTAATGAAAATCAATAAGTTAAAGTTGGATGATTTGCTGAGCTGTCTCTGATTGCACTTTACTGCAATTTGAAAGTGCAATTCTGTTTTTTTCTAAATCAAATGTGTGGTTTCAGTCATTTGCCTATAAACCCACAAAATATTCTCTGCCTCAGAAAAAAATAGCTCAGAATATGAATTGAATATGAATAGTAAAACCTAAATGCAGCAGTGTGAGAGTTGGATCAGATACCATCTCTGTATAATCTCTTCGACAGAGTTCCAGTCAATTTTAATTAAAGGACTCAGGAAAAAAGTGTCAACACTTGTTTTCATCAGTACCTGTGACTCTTGCAGCCTGCCATGGACATCAAGGTGAGCCTGAAGGATCTCTGTGCTCTCCTGCTTCAGGTCCGCCTCCAAAACCATGTTCTGGTACTCCTCCAGCCACTTCAGCTGGCCATTCTTCTGCACATAACGACAATCCCCGAACCAACGCACTACCTCAGGTCTGGGCAGCCCAGTGCCCACGATCAGTTCGTCATACTGACCAGCGCTGGGCCACTGGGTCCGAGCATAGACTTGTTTGAGCAGGTGTAGCTGCTCAGCTGTCTTCTTGCCTCGAATGGTTGTCGGTTTGGGGGAGTGGGATGCTTTTGGGATTGGTGTGGAGGACTGAGGTGGTTTGGAGGTGGAGGAGGAGTTGGGGCCAAGGGAGGAAGTAGGTGAGTTGCTAGATTGAAATGGAATAGTTGGATGATCCAAACCTTCTCCTTCTGGTTTGCCACTGGCCTCTGTCACCTTCAGCATCTTTAGATTTATTTTAATAGGGTTGACTTTTGGCTCTCCAAAACCATCATCTTTCTGTCTCTCTTCTCCATCAGCCTCCATATCCTCCTCATCATCTTTGTAAACACGATCTGCCTCCTCTTTCTTTTTCTCTGCAGCCACTCTCTTCCTCCTGTCAGCAAACCAGCCGTGGATCTCCCTCCTGGTCATCTTGGTCTCAGATCGCAGCCTGTCCACCTCTTCTCCTGATGGATCAGCATTCTCAATAAAGCTGGCCTCAAGAGCTTTAACCTAAACATAATATATCCACGGATAAAATTAATAATAAGCAGGAATGAACTACGAGTAAACTCAATGAGAAAAACTGATTTGCAACAGTTTTTCCTGTAACTGTTAATCTCAAAGAGACTCCAACATATGCATTTGAAACACGTTCTGTATTTAATTCCAATGGCTTATCATATACATGGGTTTGACGCTCACCTGATGGGGTTCTCTCTCCTTATAGCGGATGGCTGTGAAATCCGGTGAAGCTGGTCTGGGGAGTCGGCGGGAAGGTGTGGTGGGAGAGGTGGGAGTCTGCGTTGCAGATGGGCTCAGAGGGGCATTAGGGGAGCTGTGCTGGGGTGTTTTAGCAACAGAATTGCTGTGACTTTCTGACAGATCCACAGGGGTGGCACTGCCGGTGGCAACGTTGCTCACAGGTGTACTTGGACCACTCCCTGGTCCAGAGACAGTGCTGGGCTTATTTTGACTTCCTGTGCTGGAACGTGTCCCCTTTTGGTTGCGAAAGTGGTAGCGCCGGTCGCTGAACCACTTACGGACCTCTCGCACAGTGAGGCCAGTCAGAGCAATGAGGCGGTCCACTTCTTCCTGGTCAGGAAATTGGCTCACCTGAAAGCTGTCCTTCAGGATGTTGAGCTGCTCCTGAGACTTCTTGCCCTTGTAAAAGTTAGAGTCCAGGAATGTGTTGACAGGTGTCCGGGTACCAAGTGTACTGCCAGGAGGAGCTGAAGGAGATGGGGATGAAGATTTGGAGGCAGGGGATGAAGCTTCCTCCATTTTGATGGTTGGAGAGTCTCTGGCAGAGGGATCAACATCCTCTGTGCTTGTGCTAGTAGTGTCATTTATGTTGTAACTATCATTAGTATGTTTGCTCTTCTGTCCATCACCGCCTGTTTTGCTGCTGTTAACCACTTTGCTGTCCATGGTTACCTTGCTGTCACTCTGCACAATGCTGGTGTTGGCCTTGCTGACAACAGTGTTCTTAGAACTGATTCGGCTGGTATCATTACTACTGCTCCTGTCACTGGGGTCACCATTAGCACTGCTGTGCTTACCATTGACGCTGCTCACCTTAGCAATGCTATGACTACTGCTTCCAAGACTGAGATTGATGGCCCCAGATTGACTACTACTAGTAATGCTAGTGCCCCCTCCCCCACTTTTACTATTAAAGCTGCTAATGATGTTGCTTCCAGCACGACTACTGCCCACTGTACCCACCACCATGCTAATGCCTTTGTCTGCCACCAGAGCTGCAGCAGGTCGGGCCTGCATCATTGGCCGTGCTGCTGCCTGAGGCTTAGGTGTGACAGCCAGGGCCACCGGAGCACTGCTGACCTGAATACCATTTGCCACCACTGGCTGTGTGACGATTACCCCTCCCTGGCTGACAAGAGATCCCTGCAGAAACTGAGGGATCCCTGTGGGCCCCAGTGAAGCGGGCAGAACTGTAATAGTGTGTTGAGCAGGGCTGTGGTGACTCTGAGTCCGGTTCTGTGAGGTGGCAGGTGCCGTCTGAATGATGGTGTTGAACATCTTCCTCCTAGCCTCTTCTATCTCTTCTGGGGACCAGCTGATGCCTTGTTTTAGTCTCTGAGCTGTGAACCAGATCTTGATCTGCTCTTCAGGGAACTTGGTGACTACAGTCAGGTAGCAGAGCTCAGCCTTTGTAGGGTATGGAAACTTACTGAAGGAGGTCTTCAGGAAGGAGGAGTCATCCATGGAGGCACTGTAGGTGGGGATGCTGCTCAAAGGAATCATTACCTAGTAAAGGAAATTGTAAAAATTATTTCTAGAGATTATAACACATTATTGGATTATGACTTCCATAATACTGGGACACAAAATAAACAACTACCTTCGGGAGATTTTTTGAGGATGAATGTGAGGAGGCTGAGGAAACATTTGAGGAGGCTGTGATAGGTGCAGAGTTGGAAAGGCTTCTGTTTTGAGCTACTGAAACCACCTAAAGGAATTTTAAAAATGTAGATAATGCGAGTGCATTTGATTAAAATAACAATAGATTAAAGACATCTACACAAAAAGACCACATTTACCTGTGTGATGGGTGTCTTTAACATTGGTAACGCTGCAGAGCCGTTGACTATTTGGATCGCCGAGGGCAATGTGACCTTAGTTGTTCCATTGTGGACAATTGTAGGGACATGTGTGACTGTCACTGCAGCAGTCTCTTTTCTTTCAGTATCTCTTGATGCAGAGACAGAGTGTGGGTCTGAGGATGGTTCTTCAGAGACCATGTGAGACACTACAATCCGTTTAGGCTCCGATTTGCCTTTCAGCATCCTCATTATTGGAGTTTTGGTGATGGAAATCTCACTATCCTTGCCTGTCTCTACTCCACTCACCAGATTTTGCTCTACCACCATCCTCCTGTCCCTCTTCCTCAGCTGCAGAGTGGTATTCAATGTGCTGGGGTGAACCCTGGCATTGTGCAGGGCCAGGCCTTCAAACTTAGGCGCAGAAACGCCACAACTTACGCAAACAAAGCTGGGGTCGGCACGGAAGTCTGGATGCCCAGAGTAAACATGATCCAAGAATAAGTTAAGGTCATGGGTTTCATAATAACAAGGCTTGCAGGTATATGTGCCAGCACCGTCCTTATCAGCATCCCTCGCCTCTGGTTTGGAAGACTCACCAGGGTCTAGAGGGCTATGTCTGTCACCTCCAGAAATCCTAGACTGATGTGAAAGAATAGGAGAGTGCTGCTCAACCTCTTCTACAGGGCAGATAATCTTGCTAGGGATCATACAAGGCGTAGAAGACTTCCTCTTGCTGGCCATGGTGCGACCACAGGGTGGGAAGGGCTGGTCAAATGGCTGAGAGTGGGGTGTGACAGAGAAGATGGGTTATTTGTTTACTATATACCAGGCATGGGGGAGGAAGGATGGCAGGGTGTTTCCATAGGTCCAAGTAGTTCTCTCTGCAGTTTTAAAGAAAATCCTAAAAAAGACAGAAGAACATGTTTGAGTTCAGTCACCATCGGATATGATACACCTGTACATTTCTGCTGGCAATGTCAAGTGACAAACAAGAAGATGGATGTACTGCATGCAGAACAAAGGCATTTTTTCTTATTAACATGGAGCAAAAGCCAGTTTTCTCCCAGATAGATAAAAAAAATCCTGCACAGATGGCTGATGTCAGGTAAAACGTGAACTTCTAACACCTTGTGCAAAAACCCCTTAAAAATCACAGACAAACCTCATAAATATCAAATTAAAAGTAATTTATAAAAAAGTCTTCTCCTCAGCCTCCCTGCTTCATGAGACTCAAAGTTCTCTCTTTTATGAAGGTATTCAAACAAGCTCAAGTCTGCTTCTTTTCTACAGGCTTTTTGGGAAAGCTCCTGTCCTATCCCTTTCTTTCCCCTCCCCCACATAACTCTGTCTCACTTCCCTTCTTTCAGACACACCCCCACAGAGACAGCACGCTGTATTTTTTTTTTATCCACAGCCTCTGTAGCCTCACTAAACACCTTTATAATGATTGTAGGAGAAATACCCACTTGTGCTGCCTCAGATAGAGCGTACTTGTCAAGCGTGCAAGTGGGTGGTTCAACAGATGTTCCTTAGAAAGATGTGTTCGTGCCCAACAGTGGCATAGACAGTACAGACACAAAAATACCTGCATAAGAATGCACATCTTAAAATGTTCACTACACCTCCAGACTCCTTGTCTTCGACAAAATGGCGAAGCCTCCCATGGTGGGCTTTACTCCTCCCTCCTTTCCCCAAACACAGAGCCGGTGATGCAGTATTGAAGGACAGCTCTAGGGCAATTACTCTCCCAGTCCTTCTGCCCCAACATGACACCTCATGCACAGAGTGGAAACTCAACAAAGGTTCAACAGCTGAATGATGCCCAACAGAAAAATCCCTAAATCTCAATAAATAAGTCTAACCTAAACCAAGACATAGATTGTTTACCAAGGATAAAACAGGACATGTGCCTTTCTGGTTAGCAGTCCAAATATAAACTCTTCAGTTCACAGTCCTCTTACCATGCACATAGCTACTCAATCCACACATCAAACTTGTCTAAAACTAATTTTAGAACAAAATGCTGTTGTGGCAATGCCCCATATCTGCCAAGGTGTGCGGCAAACCCAAAGTTATTCTTCAATAAATCAACTCTTCTCTAATCAAATATAAGTTGTTCAGGGGTAAATGACGTGTTTCTGTTGTTGTCACAAATGCACATTTAAATCCTTGTTTTGCCACATAAAGGTCATGGTACATTAGCTCAGTACCCAGTTAACCCCCATAGGGCTGGGCAGTGACAGAAGGTACAAAGAGTTCACTTTGCTGCAGACATAGAGGCCAGAAGGGACCTTAGTGTGGATGGAAAAAAATAAAGAAAAACAACAAACATGAAAGCAAAATTAAATCTTAGGCTCCACCTCTAATTCACTCAGAACAATTACCCAATTAAAAATCAATGCCAACTTTTTTTTTCTAAAAAGGGATCCTCATCTTTTTTCTGTTTGGAGTGAGACCAGAGCATCCCTCTCTTCGGATAGGAGTGTGAGGGGTTAACAGCCAATTGAGGTTTGCTACTGTGAGGGAACGTGATGCCCCTCGTCCCCCCTCGCACCCCCTTCCAGAGAGTAACTGCCCTTTGCTTGGGCCGCTGCGCACCCCTCCTACTCCCCTGCCATTCAGTTCTGCATCAGGGGGCACCGCTCTGCCAAGGCAGGCTGATCACATGACCAACACAAAGGCTTATGGGTGGGCAGTCGCAGCCATCCATCACGTGGTTCTGCTGGGTGTGGGTGGCAGGCAGGAGGAGAGGGAGAGCGAATGGGAGATGATGGTGGGGGATGGGCAGACTGTTCGGGGTGAGGAGGGGTGTTAACTATCGTGGAGGAAGCACTGAGGTGTTTCTGTGAGGAATTTTCCTCCCTGATACCCCCCACCCCAACCAGTCTACCCCCGCACTTCTGAGCCCCCTTATTGCTTAAAACTGCAATCACACTGTGCTTCCCTCCTTCTTCACTGCAAAGCCTGGAATGTTCTGCCAATGGACGTAACCTGGAGTTCAGCAGCCTCAGTGTCTGTCTGCACACACACCCACACACAGGTGTCAGTGGCAAAACTAGAGCTAAAAAAAGGCACACAAAGTCCCAGTGAGTGGACAATCCTATCCACACACATACCAAACCTGTTAGTGCAGACAGAGCTCCAGTCGCCATTAACGTGAACAAATCAGAAACCATAACAGCGTGAACAAATCAGCTGAAATGAGACACAGTTCGCCAGGAGAAACCAACGAGGAGCAAGAGGCCTTACACAGGTGATGCCTCAAACAATACTGAGCTCCAATCAACAAGAGGAAATGGGCAGCTCATGTCTCATGGATGCCAGGCTCAGACATGTTCTATTGACTTACCTTCAAGAGTGCATGCACTGATAACTTCAATGTTGAGCATACACTTACTGACCGTGTGGTGATGCTGGGTTTGTGTCTGTTATGCGTGTCAGTATTTGCATGTGTGGGTTTCCTGTAAGACTGAGAGTAGAGAAAAGGGAGGTGGGCGGGGGCTTGTGTGCTGTGTATGTGGCGTGCAGGGCGGGGGTGGGTGCCTGCATGCCTATGTGTGAAGCTTGCTTACCAAGGTAGTGATGCTGCCGTTATTATTGTGTATGAGAGTCACAGATCTCCCAGTGACACACAAAGGTAATGTTTTTGCCCTCTTGGTTTAAAGCCTGTGTTATCTTTGCTTCATCAGTGGCACAGCACAGCATGACCTCCTTCCATGGCCTGGCCCCTCTGCTCTTGCCTAGGTCAGAGCAGAGTACAACAATAGCACTCAAACACACTTGAGAGAAACCAACAGCTCATCACATAGCTGAGAATACAGGTGTAACGTTAATATCTGTGAGTGAAGTAAATGTTGTCTTGGTAGGACACATCATAGGTGAACAACACAGGCAGGCTTTTCCATGTTTGCTCCATTTTTTGCTTCCCCACACATCCCTCCTCACTCTCACTCCCCTCCCTTCCCTTCCCAACGTCTCTGCCTCTCATTCCCCTCCCTCTCTACCACTGTTCCCTCTTCTCCTCCCTTTCCGAACAAGTTTGGCCCAGGGAGACAGGTCGGCAGCGCCACTGGTGTGTTACTGTCCCCATGGCAACCACCTCCTACCCCCTACCCAATCTCTCTTCCACCAACTCACTTCTCCAAAGCACACGCATATGGGTAAACACACTCACACAAACACACACCTCCTATGCCATCCAGTCCTTGGCCCGAGCGGGGCTTGTTTGTTCCACACAACCCTGTGAGTGGTATTTGGAGAGTCCCTGCCCTGCTCCTATTTCAGCGCCTCCTGCACGCGGTGCTCATGTCTCTCTGCTAGGTGTGGTTGCCGTCCCCAAAGCATGCTATTGGTGAGAGCTGATGGCGTCTCTTCCTATTAAGTCTCTGTCCAGACATCTGCCATGCTGCCCTCTTCCCTGCGCACTCTGTGGCCCTTGTGTTTGGCCTGTAGCAATCCAAGTCCCGTATTCACTGTATGAAACGCAGGTATGGAAACATAAACAGGCCTGAAAATCTAGCAACTACTATCCCTTTCAAGGTGGCCCTAAAAACAACCTCTTAAAGTTAATTATAAAATCTGCGCCTTCGCAACATCCATCATTTTACATCTTTTGCTGAGTCTCCTAACAAAATGGGCTTGTTAATTACTTCCTCCCACTTTAAACAGACACAGCTCCAGCAAACCTCCTCCTGTCAATCATCTCCAAGGTTTCATACAGTCATATCCCTGCCGGCAAACACAGATTCAAACACACATCTTATATGCATCTGAACTTCTGTCTGCAGCCGTCTAAAGTCTTACACGGTACTGGCAACAATAAGGAAACCTCAATTACAGTGTTCCTACAGTGTCATTCCCTTTGATGCCTGAGTCTCCATCTGGGCTGCTCTTAGGTCAGCGAGAAGGATGGCTGCGTGGGTTGCAAGCGGCTGCATTGCTGTGGCCACTGCTGGTGCATGTGTTAAAACTGGGCTGCTGAGAGGGGAGGGAGAAAAAGATGGCGGAGCACCATGCTCTGTGTTGTCCAACCTAAAATGGCTGACATCACAAGCTGTTCATCACTCAAGCAGAGCAAGAGGCTGCTATCGCAGTTGACCCAAACCTGTGTCTGATCTGGATGGGAGAGTGGATTGCGCTGCTTTCCTTCAAGACTCTGAAAAGGTTCAAAACCATTCTGTTTTTATTTGGTCCTACTTGTTAGAGATCTGCAAGGACATCATCATTACATGGGTCGGTAAAGAAAGGAGGGGCAAGTCACTGATGAAAAGTCAATAAAGTCTGCCTAATGCACTCAAAAGTCACCAGGTTATTCAACGTTTAAAACAGAAAATAACAATGCACCATAAACAGACTTACATAGTTTAAAATGATCAAAAGAAAAAGACCAAAATAGGATATTTCATACAAATTATACAAAGCAACTCAACATGTGTTTGCTGCAAACCTGAGGGAAATAAAGTAAGGAGATGATGGGAAACGGGAGAGGTGGACTTGTCAGAATGAGCAGCATTTTAGCTCAAGCTATCACTACAGCAACACAATGAAGTACAGAAAGTTGAGGCCCAGTAATGACAATCATGATAATGGTCAGAATTTATTCTAATCTGGATTTAATGATTCCTCAACCTTACTGACTTTTCTTTTTATATTTTTTTTTCTACAGTACTGTATTGTGAATGTTATCAGCATTTATGTGGAAACTGGCCTGTTGTAGGAGAGGAAGGTGTACTGTAGGGGACAAACAGATAGCTGGATTAAGCCGTGTCTCTACCTGAGACTCACGTGGACATCAGACAAGTTAGCTGCCTGGGAAAGCTTTGCTCTAATCCCTGGAGTGACACACACTCATGACAACACTGACATGATAAATGGCCATGGCAACAGTTTGCACACTCACAAGTGACTATTAAGCAGCGTGCAACAGGACAATCTTTGTTGCTCATGGTTTGTATAAAGTGTGACAACTTTGATTTTAAATCAAAGTATGAATCCGAACATCTTTGCAGCTCTAGACAAAAAAAAAAGAAAGAAAATGCGACAAAAGCTTATTTACAGTAAATTTCTTGTACATTTGATTTAAATTAGAAGGAGCGGATGAATAATAGTTTTAGTTATATGTCCTTTGGTCGGCTAAGTGATTTCTAACTTCTTGATTAATAAAAAAATTGAGGGATTTTGCCGCTTTACTTTACAGATCTGGCTTCAATGTAAACAGACACTATGTGACTGTTACTTATCCAAAACAGCAGTTTGACTTATTTGTAGCATTTAGCGGTATTTTTTTAATAAAACCAGCAGTCTCGGAGTGGCCGTGCTGAATGGTTGAGTCCCTGCGCGCAGCGGCGTCAAACATATCCGTATATGATGCATCTTCCGCTCAAGTTAAGCGCAGTGAGCCCCCAACTTAATGGGCTTGTCTGCGTTGTATGTTTTGAACAGTGTAACCAATTCACCGCGGAGGAAAAAAGCAAGACCCCCCAAGCCCAAAAAACTACGCTCTCTCTCCCCCCGTTGGCTGTCGCCATTTTAAGCAGGCGACATGCAGCTGGCCAGAGCTGCTGAGCCAAAACCCGCAAAGGTGAGGCTTCACAACAGCTCGCACAAGTTTAGGAAAGGTAAAACATGAGTATTCATGCGTATCTCTAAACCAGACTCACCTCAATTTTTGTCGGAGCTCAGTGAATGCAGCGCAGGTATTAACAAGTTTACACTGAAACTGGCTCAGAGGAGGCAGTAACGGACGGGAGGTTTGGGTTTCACTGATGGTAACTTATAGGTGTGCGACCCCTCTGTCCATCGGCTACTGATAAACGTGACACCGGAGCCAGACCGGTCCCAACAACGGACCCCTCTCTTTGCGCTTGTTTATTTCGAGTGTCTCCCAGTGTTTAAGCAGGCAGTGGAGGGGAGGAAAATACGACGGACGTACCGAGGGAAGAGACGCACACGTGACGCAGACGTCACTGACGGTTGAGTTGGCGTGAGGGCCCGAGCTCCGCTGTGAAGGGATGGCAAAACTGAGTCAGACATCCAGTCCCCAAATTGACCTAATAATGGTGGCAGGGTGAGAGCCATTTCAGTGAGGCATAAAACGTGTCCAGTCCCAGTTAAACGTGATGTTTCAGCAGATCACACCTGTCCCTCTCCCAGGTAACCCTTCTTAAAGAGATACCGCCCCAAAGTCATCCCGAAGTCACCCCCACGCCATAACCCCCCTCCCCCCAAAAAAAGAACAAGAAAAAAAAAACCACGGAGAAAGCATATTGTTGTTTATTATGTGAGTATACTTTTGTTTTCAATTCTTAATGCTTTCTGCACCCCGCTGTAATGTTTCTAATCTTTGTATGTAAAGCAGCTTGAATTGTCTTGTAGCCTACATGAAATGTGCTACACAAATAAACTTGCCTTGCCCATTGTAATTAACCGCGAAATATTCAAATATTCATCTGCTGCTTAGTTTCAAAGTTCACCGACGACAGTGATCTGTTGCTTCTTCTTCTTCTTAAAGGCAAATCTTAGATTTTTGTGCTCGAGTCACTGTCTTTTCATATCATGCTATCTCTACTTCCATCCCAAAGGGACTTCCAATTTAACATCTGATCTGACAGCGTTATTCAATTTCGGAACTATGTTTTGTCATAAATCAAACTGCCATCCGGTTAGTACAAGTACATTCTAATACCCTTTTAATTATCTAGTAAATTGACAGAGAATGAACAACTATCCACTAGAGCACTCGTGATGGTGTTTTAAAAACAATTTGCTTATAATAATCAGCTGATTAAGCCATGGCCTGCAGAAAGCAATAATTATTTTCCAATAATGCATCATAAATGATAACCTGATCTATGGGTATTTTTTTAACATAAAGCAGCCTACTTCCACTTTCACCACTTAAACCTTTTTTTGTGCTGACACATATGCAGAGCTTTTCATTTTTATGCCCTTGCAGTATGGTATTAGTTTCCTTGATGTGAATACTTCAGTTTGATAACCAAACTGATGCATTGCACTTAATGATGAGTGACCAATTAAAAGAAAAACCCAATATTAAGGATTTTATTAGGTGAACAACTCCAGCGCACCTTTATTCTACAACGTGGAACTCTGCAGGAGACATGGAGGATGATTCTTCCAAAAGATGTTCCCTTTTGAGTTTTGATGATCACGTGGGAAAGCAGTGTCAAACTCCTCGGTCCAAAATCTCCTATCAAGTTAAGATCTCTTGTCTGTGAAGGTCATGGCTTAAGGAGTTGCCTAATTCTCATACTTATTAAACGATTCAATGACCCCTTCTGGCCTATGGATTGGAGTATCATCATCCTGGAGTAGACCACTGCCAATAGGTTAAAAATACTCCCCCATCAGATAAAAGTAATAATTTTTAGCATTTTAGTACATTGCATTTGCATAGCAGAATATACACATAAAAAAATCAGCTGCAGCAGAGGGGCATAATTTCTGTATGTTGTTTCATGTGAAAGTTCCATGTTGGATGATTTCATTCAGGAAAATATGACTTTTATGTTGACGTGTATACTATAATGGGGCCCATATTGCATCCTAACCACATCCATTTAAGTACAAACTTGTCTGCCACTTCATTAAGCCCAACAGGAAATAAAACTCATTCCTTTGTTAACATAGAAGTGACTGATAAAATAATTATCACTTCTATACTTCATTGCAATTCTTTGCCCCTAGTCTGTAGTTTCTTATTATCTCCTGTTTCATGGAAACAACTGTAGAGTCAAACCTCTTGTATCCGTCAACAGTAAAAAGACCCCAAAAACCACCTAACTCAGTGGCGCTCCACACCACTGTGGGAAACTGCTCTGCAACAAATAGCTAGAACCATGTGATCACTTCCCATCCCTTCTCATATGATTTTTACAGTAACATGATAACAGATAAAGCTGTCCACATGGTGGTAGGGTCACTCAAACTTGCAACAGGATGTTGAGCACACATCATATGCGACTGTTCTGAGCTAATCACCTAGTTTCCATTACACCATGTTGATTATGCATGTTTACAATTTGGTCCAAATTCAAGACAATAACACACACATCCTCCCAGAATGAGTCAGTGGGTCAGCATAAAGACTTAAAAGAGAAACAGAAATTCCCCAACTGTATCTCACATTTACTGGAGAGCTTGAAATGGTCTCAAATTTGTTTTACCTTAACTTATGAAATGATAAAATAATAGTACTAGTAAGAATTTGCAGAGAACTAAAAAATATTTGAAAAGGATTCAATTTTTAGGTTTGTTCTGATTTGTAGGACAATTCTTTTTGTACCTTCACTGTTTTAAAGTTAGATTTATTTCCAGATTTAAGTTTACCTTATGTGCTAAGTTTCAAGTAACTATATGCTTTTTATAGGCATTTTGAAAACTAACCTGAAAGGTTTTCTTTTCTTCATCAGTTCTGAATTATTAAAAGTTCATCATATTATTGCTGATAGACCTTTTTTGTGACTATGGCCATATGAGAGTAATATATGAATCATTCTCATAGATTATTTGCCGCTTAAAGAGTGAGTGACTGGAAACCTTAAAGTGAATGGAGTTACTCATTACTGATTCCCTCTGCTGGACAAAGAAGAGAACAACAGATATTTCAATGATTCCCATTGAGAAAACTGAGTGGATATAGGAGTAAAGTGTAACAGGCTAAATCCTTTTTTCACTTCTGATTTTTACATGTATATTTATTTTGATACCTTAGAGAGGTCCCTCAAACCAGGCTCAACCTTTCCCATTAGACACTTTTAAATCTACAGAGAGTTAGTTTTACAGATAGCTTTGTTTTAGACCAAGGAAACATGCATCAATTAATGCTTGCAGCCAGCATCACAGCAGTGGCCTGGAAGGTTGTATTCATTTGTCTAATGTCAGCACTTTAATATGGAAGTTAAGGATAAAAGATTCACTTAATTAATGTTCTTTCAGAAAGTCACACCAAATTCAGAACAAGCCAATTACTGATAATAATAAGGAATCTGTAAATTGATTCACACTGAGATGAAATTAAATATGATTAATTCTACACACTATTCCTCTGGTTCTGCACATAAATGGATGAGAATAGAGAATAGTGCAATGTCCCTCTCAAATAAATAAAGCGCTAAAAACAACAACATGGCTGACCAGTCCCGTACAATAAAATGAAAATAAAAAAATAAGATAAAAATAAAATAGAACAGTAAAAAGAATATGTAAAAACATTAAAACTGCTCCCCTTATTTTAGAACCTTGCCCCCCCCCCCTCCCCCCCTTTGTAAAAACCCATCTTCATTTATAAGTTCAAAAGTCTCATAGTATTGAAACAAAAGATCAATTTTCAAAATGCTAAAAATTATGAATCAAATCTTAAGGACATCAAAAACGTGGTAATGGCCCAGCATCAAACCTGACTCCTGTAGCTCTCTGCGGCCGCATCACAGACAGAGCCTTGCATGGACTGTGTCAACTGTGCAACCCAGGGCCTCGCACCACTAGGGGGCCTCGCGCCTGAAATCCGACTGGGGTTGTTTTATTCTTATTTTTTAAATAAATTATCTATCTATCTATCTATCTATCTATCTATCTATCTATCTATCTATCTATCTATCTATCTATCTATCT
>JAOXYM010000014.1:11261292-11272063 GCA_028567055.1 Leptatherina wallacei | reverse complement strand
TTTAAAACTGGTGTGATGTGTTCATATCTCTTAGTCCTGGTTAAAACTCTAGCAGCAGCGTTCTGGATGAGCTGCAGATGTTTAATGCTCCTTTTGGGATGTCCTGTTAAAAGTCTATTACAACAAACAATCCAGTCTGCTGGAGATGAATGCATGGATGAGTTTTTCCTGGTCTTTCTGGGAGATCAAACTTTTTATTCTGCTGATGTTTCTGAGTTGGTAAAAGTCTGTCTTAGCTTTAGCTGACAGCTTTGATGTTGCTGTTGAAAGTCAGTTCCAAATCTATCAATACTCCAAGGTTACGAACTTGGTCAGTGATTTTAAGAGTTTGAGTCTCCAGGGGTTTACCAATTGCTGACTCTCTTCTCTTTGCTTCTCAGATCATCTGGATCTGGTCTCTTATCAGTTCCCAGGGTCAGAACCAGACATGGAGAAGCAGCATTCAGCTTTTATGCTTCACATGTCTGGAACAAACTCTCAGAAAGTCTCATATCAGCAGAAACATTCAGTTTATTTAAATCCAGGTTAAAGACTCCAGGTTAAAGAAATCATGTTCTCTGCTGCATTTAAATAGTTTTTATTTGAAAGTCAAAATCTTGACCGTTTTTTTAAGGTGGAATTTGTTGTCCTTTCTTAGTGGATTTTTTTTAAAATTATTTTATTTAAATTTTATTTATATCTAAAAGTTTGTTTGTTTTAATGTACTTTTCTGCAATGTAAAACACTTGGAATTGTCCTGTACATGAAATGTGTTCTATAAATAAATTTGCCTTTGCTTTTGCTACCAAACAGATGTTTATTTGCTCCAGACACTGACACAGTAAGTCGGTTGGGTTACAGTCATCTGGTGAAATATCAACACCTTTAGAAATAACCAGGTTCAGAATGTGACCTTGAGTGTTGGTCCGTTCTTTTAGATGTTGCCACAAAGCAAACATGTCCAATAGACTAAAATTCCTTGGCATTACAATCTATCATATTATCTATGTGAAGGTTGAATTCCCCAGTTAAGAGAAAATTGTTAAAATCAGATAACTGACAATAATTCAGAAAATTCATCTAAAACATTTTTCACAGTGTCCTGGAGTTCTGTAGATGATTAAAAATAGGATTTTAGGAACACCCTTCATAAAGTTATTCAAAATAATTATAATTATATATAATTAAAATCTCTTTACACTGGAGCAAATCTTTTAAAAAGGCAGCTTCTCCTCCTCCTTTCCTCCCATTTTGACACATTCATAAAACTAAAAAGAGGGGGTGCTGTTTCATTAAGAACAGTAGCACTTGTGTCTTCTGTTAAACACGTTTCAGTCAGAAAAATAAAATCTAAACTGCGATAAATGATTAAGTCCTTAAATAACAGTGATTTGTTGGACAGAGATCTAATATTGAATAAAGCCAGCTTGATGAAGTATCCACTGGTCTCTGTCTATTCTGAGTTGTACATGGTACAGTTAACAGAACAGACTGATTCACCCCATAACTCAATACAAGCTGGAAATCATTTTAAAATTACATTAAATAATGATCTCTTGTATTACTATGGAGACCATATTACAGTATTTGAATTAAGTCAAAATCCTGAGGCATACCTGAAAGATAACGTAAACTGAGCTATTTCAGAAATATTGTGTTGATCATTGAAAATGTTTAGAAAGTTATTTTTCAGCTCCTGTTATATGATACAGAATTGAAGTATGAACTTAATCCAGCAGTCAGATTTTTAACTTGTCATCTTAAGTTGTATCAGCTATCTTCCAAAGTTTTCATTATTTGGTTTTACTGCATTTGCCTTTTAATTATTAGTTTCTTGTATAACTTGGGTTATCAGTTAAAAAATAAAAAGGGGGGCAGCTACCGTAAAAGCACATCAACTTGTATGCAGTTGTTTTTAAACGCACCATTCATAAATCTCGAAAGAAAGCCCAGATCATGACGTCATCTACGGAGGTGGGTGAAAAAAAAATATGTGACGTAGAGACCAAGATGGCGGCTCCCCACTCCACGATGAAATTTTGGAAGCCGGGTAAGTGCTAAAAAAACGACCAAATAAGACGTGTGGCGTAACTTTATGGGCTTTACGGTCATAACTATGCAAGTGCTGCTGTCAATCGGTCAGTCTCGGTTTTGTTGCCGCGGCGTTCAGTGCAGCTGCGTGGTGTCTGCAGCCTGAACGGGTTCAGGTCGGAATAGCTGTGCGGAACCAAAGTATATACTGCCAAGATTAAAATACAACGGGAGAAAGCAGCAACACATATAGCAGAATTGTCTTTGTTACTTTAAAGGCTCTCTTGTATAGCTCTATGGGCGTTGCACCAAACCCTGCTTATCGTCCTCTTAAATCCCCAGCCTGCTTACATTTAAATAAAACATCTTATCCTCCTCTTCACCATCTGTTCTGCTCCAGGCTCCGAGGCACCGGGGATCTCTGAGGAAAGGGAGCTCAACTCGGAGACCACTGGCTCCCCCATCATCTTCAACCCCAACACCGCACTCTCCATTGAGAAACAGCGGCAGAAACTCCCGGTTTTTAAGGTTTCACACTGCTTTTACACATATCTCAGAGGAGGAAGAGTTCTGTTGGGTTTTTTGTGTGCCTGTATGTACTCTTCTTATTTGTTCCCAATACAGCACAGAAACAACATCTTATATTTGGTTGAGAGTTACCAAACTGTAATTATAGTTGGAGAGACTGGATGTGGGAAGACGACACAAATACCTCAGGTTCGTATAATTTCTTCAGTAGAAATTTAAAATGAACTTGTGTGAAAAAAGGCACATCAATGCTGCAGTTTCCTGAAACCCCTTCATGCAGACCAACTGACCTTGTCTTGATGCTTAGTAGCCTCTTTCCTAGCCGGGCTTGGACCACATCAGCTAAAGCTTAATTTATGCAGATTCTGTTATTCATGCTTTGTTCTCCTTTGCCCTCTCTTTTCATCTGACTTCCATCAGTACCTGCTGGAGGCTGGCTGGGCGGCAGAGGGTAAAGTGATCGGAGTCACGCAGCCTCGCCGCGTGGCTGCTATCTCTGTAAGAGCTCCACTAACGTCCTCTTCTTTTTCAACTCACTCTTTTTCAATGTCATCTTGCCGCAGGCAAATTTAGTTCAGGTTGAAGGGCATGTGCCCATTTCAAATTCTGTTTTTTTCCCCTTCTTTCCTGCTGATAGGTGGCTAATCGTGTTGCAGAGGAGCGAGGGGCCCTGCTGGGACATGAGGTGGGCTACACCATCCGATTTGATGACTGCTCTGATCCCCACGCCACAAGGATCAAGGTAAGCTGGTGGCAGATGTGTTCAGTGTTCATGATGAGCTTTGGTTTCATTCAGTGTTTAATTGTGCCTGTGCGCTTCAGTTTGTAACAGATGGCATGTTGGTGCGAGAGATGATGGCTGATCCTCTTCTGAAAAAATATAGGTACATGATGGTAATTCTGCCATATGTCAAATCACCTGAACACATTTTATTATTTGGACACATGAGCTTGTTTATTGTTTCACATAATCCGAACATGGTTCAGGTTTTTCATGGCATGTTTTCTTTTTCTTTTGTCATCTTCAGTGTGTTGATGTTAGATGAAGCCCATGAGAGAACCCTGTATACGGACATAGCCATTGGTCTTCTGAAGAAGGTAATGCCAGCTGATACTGTCACTGGGACTAATTCAACTTTGCTTACTTAAACAGGTTGCTAAAACACTCCAACAAAGTTTCACACTCTTGTGCATTTCTAAAAAAAATAGTTTTTCTTCAACAGATTCAGAAGAAGCGGCGCGACCTGAGGGTTATTGTGGCCTCTGCAACTCTTGATGCCAAGGTGACTGCATCATTAAGATGAACAGATATGCTTGAATAGCAAGAAAAGATCAGCAAAGGCAGACACAAGGAAGGCAGCCGTTGGGTGGGATCACATTGTACTGACATCTGCGATAGCTTGATGATAGATAGACACAATCAGGCCATGACTGTGCTCAGCATGAAGCAAGTCAGCTGAAACGCCATATCAGACATCTACTGTACTTTCTCTTTTAAAAAGGCTTTCATCTGCACATGCAAACGAGTTCAGTTGTACAACTTTTATAAGTCGAAGACTTTCTCAAATGTCAGAATTAGGGCAGCATAGATGTTTTCTTTGCTGTGTTGCAGCAAAATATAAAAAAGATATTCATATTTTAAAAGAAAAATGTTATAAATCTGTTTATAAAACTGTAATTTTGCTGTGATCTGAAGAAATTTCATGACTTCTTCAACCTGAACGAGTCTGGAGATCCAAACAAGGACACATGTGGAATTCTGACTGTAGAGGGCCGCACATTTCCTGTTGATATCTTCTACACTGTGAGGTAATCCACACGCAGACTTCAAACTGATGAATGATGTATAACTTGCATATTACTTTGAAACCCCAAAGTGTTTCTGGTTTGCTGTCAGTCCTGTCCCAGATTATGTGAAAGCCACAGTGGAGACGGTGATGAAAATCCATGAGACAGAGGAGGATGGGGACGTTCTTGCTTTTCTCACCGGTCAGGTTAGTGGCTAACTTCTTAATTGGCTTAAACCAGGAAAGTTTCGGCAGCATCACATCCACTGGATTTTTATCAGTAAAACTCGACTGTTCTTATGTTTCACCGTATATTTCCCCCCTTTAGGAGGAGGTGGAGAAGGTGGCGTCTCTTCTTCAGGATCAGGCCAGATCTCTTTCACGCTATGGCATGAAGAAACACCTGAGAATTTTGCCCATGTATTCCGGTTTACCATATGCTGAGCAGATGAAGATCTTTGAGCGGGCTCCCCCCACTGTCCGAAAGGTAAATGTGTCTTTCTTTGTGTTCTTGAAATTGTGACTTGTGGAACAGAAAATTAGGTTTTAAAGGTATTCATGTTTTATTTTTCTTACGTGTCTTTCCAGGTTGTGGTGGCCACTAACATCGCTGAAACCTCCATCACCATAAATGGAATTGTAAATGTCATTGACTGTGCATTTGTAAAGCTGCGAGCCTACAATCCTCGCACTGCCATCGAGTCCCTGGTGGTCACTCCCATCTCCAAAGCCTCAGCCAGCCAGAGGGCTGGGAGAGCCGGACGAAACCGACCAGGGAAGTGCTTTAGACTGTACACAGGTATGTCTGAGTTTACAGGAATAGATTAGAAGCATTGAGGACTAGTATCTGTGATTAAAAAAATAGTCAATTATTATTAATGTTTATCTTACAACTACTTTTTTTTTTCTCTTCCAATATTATTTTTTCATGCTCTTTATTACTTGTGTTCTTTAATCAGAGGAAGACTTTGAGAAACTGCCTGCCTCTACTGTGCCAGAGATGCAGCGCACCAATTTGGCTCCTGTCATCCTGCAGCTCAAAGCATTAGGCATTGACAACGTGCTGCGGTTCAGCTTCCTTTCTGTGAGTCACTCACTTTGCATCCACATGCTGGTTGTGATGTGTTCACCCGCTTTGGAAGGAATCGTGTTTTTACATTTTAAGTAGCAAAAGTGGCTCCTTATTTCAACAAATGTATTCATTAAAAAAGGTGAAACACTGTCTGAGTTTGTGGTTTTAAACTTGTGAAGACAAGTAATGACCTCTCAAGTATGCTATGTTTTACATTCATCTGTTGTTTTAGAGGGAATATATTAGTTCAAATGTATTTCCCATTGTATTTTTAACAGCCTCCTCCAGCTCAGACTATGGTTCAGGCATTGGAACTTCTTTACGCTCTGGGAGGTAGGAGACAAGGCGGTCAGCAATTTGATAAAGTAAAAAAGGAATCTGTGCTTAAGACATAAGACTAATGGTCAGAGTTCTGTGTTGGCAAGCATCTCTCTATGCATGGGATGCAGCATCTTTACTGCCTGTGTGTTTCTTGGCAGGTCTGGACCATTACGGCCGTCTGACGGATCCCATGGGTGTGCGGATGGCTGAGTTTCCTCTCAGCCCCATGTTCGCTAAGATGCTCTTGGAGTCGGGAAACTTTGGTTGCTCCAAAGAGGTTGTTACCATAGCAGCAATGATGCAGATTCAGAACATCTTTGTTGTGCCGCCCAATCAGAAGAAAGTTGCGGTAAGTGAAAATGGAGCATGCTGTATTTTTAGCAGAAAGCCTTCATCAGCATAACAGTTGTCCTTTATTTCCTTTTCTTTCTTCCTTTTTGCTACCTCACCCATCTCACCCTGCAGGCGCGTGAGCACAGGAAATTTGCTGTTGCTGAAGGAGACCACCTCACCATGCTGAATGTGTATGAAGCATTCATTAAGGTATTATGCGTGTGCAGACAGCTCAGTCGGTAGCAAACACCCGGGGCTGTTGTGAACTTGCACAACTTGGATAAAGTTGACTCTAATCAAAGTGCTGTGACTTTTTTTCTTCTTCTTCTGTATTTCTTGCAGCACCAGAAGAGCTCTCAGTGGTGTCAGGAACATTTTCTCAATTACAAGGGTCTGCTGCGGGCAGTGACTGTGCGTGAGCAGCTCCGGCGTCTCATGAACAAATTCAAAGTGCCACGGACTTCCAGTGAGGGTATGTCCATATGATCAGTATGTTAAGTAATATGCAGGCTTGTATCAACTGTGCGGACAGGGACATTGAACACAAGATCATGTGAGCCATCTTGCTTGTCTGTAGAAGTATGGTTTACCCTTTTTCATTTATGTTTTGTCCAGGTGATCCAGATGTGATCTTGAAGTGCATTGTGTCTGGATTCTTTGCCAATGCTGCCCGCATTCATCATTCTGGTTCCTACCGGTGAGAGTGCATTTGGCAGTTTATCACTGCTTCCTTAAATGTTAAACTTCTTGCAAAGGAATTTTTCTGTTTTCACATTATTTATTTCAAGGTTGAACAGCATGCTCAGTTATTCTTTTGCATTTCCAGGACTTTACGAGATGATCTTGAGCTACACATCCACCCCAACTCTGTGCTGTTTGGAGAGAAACCTCCGAAGTGGTCAGTACATAATCTATACTCATTGAGCTGCTATTGTGGTATGTTGTACATGACATAATCTCACATACTGTACAGGTACATAGTTTAAATTAGAGATCCCCCCCCCCCCCCCCTCTCTCTCTTTGTGAAAAACTAAAACTTGTTTGCATTCTTTACAGGGTTGTCTTTAATGAAGTAGTGCAGACTTCAAAATACTACATGCGCGATGTGACTGCTGTTGAGTCATCCTGGCTGGTTGAGTTGGCCCCTCACTTTTACAAGCAAGCTAAGGTAATCCAAAAAAAACATTAACCTAAATTGATTTTCAGTCTCTTGATTTTGCCTATCTAAATTTTTTTCAGACTATTTGTTCAGAAAAATCTTAGATTCTGTATACTTGGTTGCTCCAGGATTACTTGTGGCTCACTGTCTGCTCTGTTTGTTTGTTTTTTAGCATGGTTCGTTGGCCAGCAAGAGATCCAGAATCCTCTAAATCCACCATCATTACACCACAATAAGACAGGAAGACAAATTTGCCACTGTGCCCCTATCTGTTTCATTGTAAATAAAGATGTAGTATATATTTATTGTTCATGTCCACCTGCACAACTCCCTCTACACTGTGGCCAAGTTACCACAGGACCAAGTGGTAAATTTTTAGTGTTGATGTTAGCACTTGTATCTTGCTTTTTGGCTGTGATGTAGTTTATATTTGATATCTGGTAATGAATGTGAGATGAGGCCAGGCCTGACTGGTGTCTATTCCAGCATGGTCATGTAGTTAATTTCTATGTATATACACTGTAATAAGAGCAGGCTCAGGTCCAAGGAACAGCTCATGTGCTACAGGACCATCCTGTATTTCTAAAATCTGTATTTTGTCCTGTTGCAGATGTTGAACGGCAATGGCCTGAGAGGATGTTTCCCTTTGAGGGACTTTTTTTTTTTTTCTTAGGCAAAAGCAGTGAGCTCATTCATTTGCAGGGATATCTACACTTTTTTTGCTTTTGGGGGACTTTTTTTTTTTTTTTTTTTTCTTTTTTTTTTTTTTGGTTTATTTGCTCACCCTGTACCTGGGTGCCTTTTGTGTTTTCATCTGTTTATCTCAAATTTAATTTTTGATGTCCTAGAAATCTTGTATGGTCATACAGAATGTAGTTTTATATTTTCAAAAATTTGTTCTACATTTTCTTCCCTATCCAACCCGAGATTCTCTATTATCGATACTGTGAAGGAACTGCATTGCTTTTAAATCCTTGTTTTCCATTTTGTATTCCCATTTTTATTACAGTACAGCTAAGATATAAGCGGCCTTTTCACCACTCTGTGCCAATTTTTTTTATCAGTCTGTTTCACATTTCGTTTCCAGATGAAATGTGTAAATGCACCCAAATATTGTAAATGAAAAGCTGTGAAGCCAAGAATGAAGTGCTATTTGTTGCTGTGATAACAGAAAAGAACAAAGCATCAAGCCTTGCATCCAAAGCCTCAATGAAACGGCATTTTTTCTAATTTCAGCCATCACTAGCAGCCATAACTGCTTCTCCTCTTATGGTTTCTCAGCTTTAGCTACTTTCTATTTTTTCTTCCATCAGCATTTTCTACCAGGTGTTTGGCAACAAGACCAGTTTCCTATTAACAATTTACATCTGGTGTCATTTGCGTCCACTATACATTTAAACTTGTCTTTATACTTGTGTTACTTAATTTTCTTCAGACCCTGAAAGTGTCAATGCACAGGTTATTCTCAAGTTTGTTGTTGTACTTTGTTCTCTGCTAGGATGTACTCAAAAACCATCAAGGTCACGACTACCAAAGGTAACATTTGCCAGCATTTTTTTTTCTTTTGGTAGAACTTGTTCTTTGAGTTAGAATAATGTATTCAATGAAATTATAAACACACGGCAGAACAGTATCCTACAGGAGATGGGTAGATACACTCAAATTAAATAGATTTACAAATAAAGTACCTTTTGCATGCTAAATGGTACTCTGATGTAGACCCAGTCATTTAAGATCTCAACTTAAAAAATATTGCAAATGGAAAGACTTCCCTCATTTGTGCAAATACTATATATATGCAGCTAAAGCAGCGTAGACCGGTGTAACTGCTTACCTCTGAGAAAACTGTCAAGTGTTGTTTCTTCCTCACATTGATAAATAAAGCCTTACTGTCATACACCTAATCGTCTTTAATCATTTTGGTCACCAGCGACACCAGTGTGGTTTTTCATGCAGTACATACGTCTGCCAGGGGGTGTCACTGTTGTACTATACAATGTAGTCAGTCCTTAGCTAATATGATCATTACTGATTGTGTCTATTTGTTCTCTTATTAAAAAGTGTGTATCCTGTAAATGGTTTCTGCTGTTCACACATAGCAATTTAAACATGCAGGATGGTGAGCATGTGAGACTGTAACAGCAGTTTATGTTTTATGTTAATGAAAACATTTGGGAAATGTTATCACTTCAATAGAAGGGACATTAGCATGGAATAAAAATCCATGGTTATCATATGTAGTGTGAAATAGCCCTATCTATTGAATGTTGATTAAATTATTCTAAATATTCTGCACTCTTCTATACTCTCCTCTCACCTGTCAGGTGTGCTAATTTGGTATCTTTGGTACATTCACCTTCTTGTCAAAATGCAACACTATGATGATATTTTATACAATTATTGAAAATATGAAGTTCACAATCTTCCAAATACTATATAAGGACAGGATTAATAAAACAAACAAAACAACAAAAAACCCTGCGGGCTTACCAAAACCTTTGTTTCTTTGGTTGGTAATGGGGAATGATTCAATTTATCATGTATAATAATTTTTTAAAGAATTATATCAGGGGAGATAAGAAAAACTGGGATACTGAATATTAATGGTATTGATGCTGTATACTTATACTGCTCACAACATCTCCAAATAAAAATATTTGAAAGAACACATGACCTATTATATCAGGTCATGATCTATATGACTATTAAGACAAAATGGGGAGGCAGCTAGTGGAAAAATAAAGTATAACCCTTGTTTCAACAGCAAATAGAGCCAGCTTTAGCAGTAATATTTTGTTTAACCACTCTTTACATTTTTGCCTGAATTTATAGAGGTTTGCAGGCATTTTTTCCTCTGCACAGCTCTAGAGAACCCACCACATTTCAGTTAAATTGAGGTTGTTACTTTGACTGGGCCATTGTATAATCTTAATAATTTAATTTTGCTGGTGTAGGTCCCAACTACTTCTACTACTACTACTACTACTACTACTAATACAACAAGTTGTATTAGTAGTACTACATGTTAGTACTAGTCTTCACAAACATCATGGTGCATTACCGCCATCAACCGGTAAGGACAGATCTACAAACTACCAAACCTTCCACCTTTAAAGAGGACATCGAACTTGCTGATGATCAATTAATCAAGTGCATTTAATTGGCTGCACCTGGAAGCTACCTCTCCTCTTAATTACTGGACACAGAAAGGGTGAGCACGCTGACACTTTTCATTTAATTTTCTTTTGTACTGCTGTATGTGACATCTCATTATTACTAATTTATGAACTACTATTATAATGAAAATATAATTAAATGAAAACGCATAACACAATAAGCCACGTCTTTTGTAGAAACGAGGTCCTGCTTAACAAAAGCGCAGTAGTGAGAATTGCAAACACTTTGCCACCATGCAGCATGGTTTGGGTTAGAAACGACTAGCTACTACTGAACACGTGAAGAGTTAAGTTTTTTATTCCCCCCTATTAGGGGTGGGCGATACTTGGAATTTTGGTATCGATCCGATACCAAGTAAATACAGGGCTAGTATCGTCGATACCG
>JAOXYM010000014.1:11246662-11260870 GCA_028567055.1 Leptatherina wallacei | reverse complement strand
ACACACACACACACACACACACACACACACACACACACATATATATATATATATATATATATATATATATATATATAAATGAGTTGTTTTTTTGTGCTCCTCTCATACCTTTCCTGCTATACTAACTTGCAGATATGACTAGCATTCAGAGATGAAAGAAGACAAAACAGAGTTGTTACCACGAGCATTACTGGTAAAGTTTGTGGAGTCTCTTGGTATTTGTTGTGTACTTGCTTAGACGATCATACAACTTTGGAAAAAGCAAGCATTGCTGCTTGTAGATGCTTTGTCAGACTTTTTTGCTCAAATATTTTTACAGTTTACTTAAAGTTAGACGTATTGCATTGCAATGTTTTTTTTTTCTGATGTTATCTGCGGTCATAACAATTCTGATTTGTCCCATTCCTCTTTTTGCTGCAACATGAAAGAAAAACAGTCTCTCTGGTTTACAGAACATCATGATGTTGATTTGAATATATTTTGGATTTTTGTGGATAAAACAAAATTTTATATGTTTTCCAGAGATTCATTACATAGTTCTTCTTGTTATGGTGCAACAAAGATTTGACTTATGTGTTGTATCACTTTATTGAGGATCCAATGAAGTATGGTGAGTGAAGTTGGGGTTACTGTGTCTCTGATCTGATTAGAAGATTTCTCTACTTGATGACTTCTTGTAGGACAAAAAAACTGATAAGGCCACATCCCTACATGTGTTCTTCAGTTCCACTCAGTTGCCCATTAGTGTTGTATAACCACATGAATGTGAGTTGACAGCCGGAGGTATCAGTGATTAATTGCATGCATGTGACTCGGACGAGGCAGCAGTTTGAACAGGTTGTGCGTATGTGCTTGAGCGTCCCTCCCCATATTTCAGTGCTGTCAAAAAATCATTGACATGTTCCATTCAATTCAAAGAATGTTTAACTGCTTTAAAGGGCTTGATGGAAAAGCAAGTCATGCGTGAATTGTAATTACCCCCTGTACAAAGTTTATACATGTTTTGAAAGAAAACAAAGTGGTTAATATTTCTCTACTCAGTGAATAATCAGTAATGTGTTTTTGGATGTTTTCAATTAAGTAGTTCATACTTTATATATGCGCTTTATGTGTTCAAATCTGTGGATTTTTAAGACATTATAATTTAGTTATGCTGTCCACTCATATTTTTTCAGTTCATTTTCTTGCACATTTACCATATCATGATATTTGGAAAAATATTTTTTACCACTTTTTTGTTTACTGTTATGGGTACCTGCTTGCTCAGGTCACTCTCAATAGGAGGAGGCAGTGATTTAGCATAATCCTGAATTTATTCTAACAAAGACCTGTTCTGACAACATCTTCGAAAATAAAAAAAACCATAATGTTCTGGATACATGTTAATCCCTTAAGATATTTTGTACCATGAAATAGGCTTTATCCAAAAGGATTTGTTTTGCATGACCCCCCCCCAAAAAAAAAAAAAAAAGATAAAAGAAGAAAAACAACAAACAACATTTAATGTAAAGAGATTTGAAGCAGTGGAGGAATTTTTACATTTGGAAGGGTGGATGCAATCAGTAGCATGAGACTTGCAGAGGCCTCTTCGGGTGACAAATTGAAAGTGTCTCGGTCTAGTTTATAGCCCTGATCAGGTCAAACGAAAAATATTGGAGGTCTGGGTGAGGAGACAGGCCCGCCTGGTGCAGATAAATGGACTGATCATTTCTTATTGAGAAACAATTCCTAAAAGGTAGTTTACTGTGTGACTGGAGAAGCGGCGAGCGGAGAGCAGAACACGCACCCACTGCTCCCTCCCTGACCCTTCCTCCACTGCCGGAATTAAATGGATAGAGAGAACGCGTGTTTCTGATGGCACTCCTCCGCCAGAGAGACACTCCATTTGTTATGAAGTAGGGGTTCTGATGAAGTGTAGGGAGCTCCTTTTTCTTCCCCCCCCCCTTTTTTTCATCCTTCCTTTCTCAGGCACTACAAGGCCGGCCTTCAGTCTGCTTCACATGAAATGGATGGAAGGAGCCGATTGAATTTTACACTCCCCTGGTCATGATTAATGTGTTTGGTGAGGACTATCTTGACAGTGAAACTCCACGACCACTAGCTGGTGCTCAAGCTCCTCCATGGCTTCAGCCTGATTACTTTCAACATGGGTATTGGAGGCAGGAGCTGTAAAAAGCAGAGCAGCTTTGTTCGAGAAAATGGTCTTCATGTAGCCCCAACCTCTCTTACTCCTTTCCCCTTGTGTTAATAGAAAACCTCTTGCCCACTCACTTATTACTTCACAGCCAGTTTCTCAGTGTGCTCTGTGCTCAGTGTGACTTGGCAGGCCACGCTGTAAATGTCAATTTATCACTTAACCCACTGTTAAAGAGTGGATGGGGCATGCTAATAAAAAATTGCCAGGTCACACAAGTGGATTCCTTAACAGATGTGTTGGTTTACTTATTCCGACTGCATGCATGGGGGTGACATGACACCAAGTTCCCAGGCTGTTTTAGAGAAATGGCTGAAGTGTAAGTTGAGTATTAAGTTTAGTTGTGTTGTTGTCATACACATACATTTGCAAAGCACATGTAAGATTTTAATTTAGTGGCATAAGAAGAGCTACACAAATGGCAGCAGCTCTTGGGTGGATGCATTGTTGGGGGGTTCCAAGCATAATTACTATTTTCATTCATGAAACTGAATATTAACTGCAGAACCATACCGCATAATAAATCAACTCATTTACTGGGCTCATTTGAATGAGACAAGCCTGTTGCACAGACACATGAGGACAACGGTTCAATACACAAAAAGAAGTCTCTTCAAGAAGTTGCAGTGTTTTCTGAACGATGCAAACTGACACAAAGTGAACATAACACCTCAGATCTGGTGCCTGAGGCAAATGGTATTTATTTGAACATAACTATTACCATTTAAGTAGAAATGGATTATACAGACTTTTGATGAATGTGTAGTGTTGTAATGCATTTAAAAAATTTGAGCATGAAATGCTACTTTTACTTTAAAGAAAGTTGGAATGCTGATAGGAACATAGTGGGCTCAGCCACATTCAGAATCTATCACACCAGTTTAGTGTGCAGCATTTGAACGTAAATCTAAAACTAAGTGGATGGTAGAAAGTGAAAATTTTCACCAGAATGCCAGTAAGCCACTTTCATCAGAATTGATTTTCCACCTGTTTGCAACATCTGTCCCACTGTGTAGACTGCATGGGGTTTATTACCATCTTTTATCAGGAGCATATTGTTATTATTTCACTTAGTATTATTTGAGAGCAGGATTCCTTGTGGTCATACTCAGGTATTTTACTGCTCTCAAAACTCAGACAGATTGATTTTTGCTTTTTAAATCTGTGAATAAAAAGGCCCATTCACTCATAAGGGAAAAAAAGGGAAAAGATCTTAATTTTTTACCCAAATCACATAATAAGCATTAAAACTTGTCAAGCTTGTCAGTGTTCCCATGTAAAAAATATGCATAGAGGTATTTTGATTGAGACTAATAATGATGATAATGATGAAAATCTGACTATATCTTTGCAAAAGATTAAATGCCAAAAGGACGTCCTTGTGGAAACATAAAGAACACTGAGTATATGTTTAGATAAAAAACATAGTTATATATTTTATGCTTTTACTGGACAAAACTTAAAATAAACACAAGAGGAATACAATGATATGGTAATAGTATTACCTGTGAATTTAGAAAATAAAGCCAATATCATAAGCTCAGCCAGACACCCTCCCAAGTATCTGGTGATAAGGGACCCATATTTAATGCCATTAATGGCCGTAAGGCTGGAAGGAGAGACTGGATTTACAGAAGTGCTTTAGATGAAAGATCAATAAAGAGGTAACTGAGTGGATGAGCCAGACTAAGCAGGAATAAGAGTGGGTTTAATTTTGCATAAATAATGTACTTTTTGAGATAAGACATGCAGATTGAAACATTGCAGCCAGAGAGCATACCAAAGCTTGTGTTTTTTTTTTAATATTTAGATGCAGTTTATTTAATTTAATTTCATCATCATAATTTTATTTCTTTCCTCTGTGTTGTTCATCTGTTTCCATATTAATTTCACCATCTACTGTACATATAACAGATGTGTTTATATAGTTATAGCTCAATAGAAGCCATGTAAGTGGATTGTATATTGCCTGGCTGGAACTCCCAGAACCTTTCTCCTCCACAATCCAAACCGTGCTTCGATCATCAGGACTTCAGTGGATGATGGATGGAGCTGTCTCCCTCCACGTTGTTATAACATCTGTTGCATGGTGCTCACTGCATCCAGCTTGGTCGATCCTTTCCTGCACACAAATGGATCTTCACCACTGTTTGTGTTTTGGCTGATTGGTGGGTAATGATGGAAAATGAGAAACACAAACTTTTAGTACAAACCTCTCATTGTCTGAAAGTATTGCTGGTGGTATTTGTATGTAAAGAGGTAAATTTGTAGTTTTTTTCTCTCCTTTTTTTTCTTTCGGTCATTTCTCTCTGTATGAGAAAGATGACCCAGGCTCCATTTGGGGGATGGGGGTGGGGTCAAGCTATAGAGGCAGGAGAGAGGAGATAACTGGAGATAAAAACAATGGGAGAGTGACGAAGGAAGGAATGGCTGAATGAGGGAGAAATCAATAGGAAATCAGTGTTTGGGGAGGGCCTGTCGTTTATCAGGTGACACGGTTAAACAGCGTTAAGGCACTAAAAGTGAAAAATAAGGGCCATCCCCATGCTAGTATTGATCACAGCGGAATGGGGCGGCAGAAGGCCGAAGCCACTAATAAAATAAGACGTATCTGAGTGGGAATCAGCCAGGGATCGATGGGTACGGTGATCAAGGCCAAAAACATCTTCACTGGGATTTAAGTTTGTTCTGCTCTCCTGGACCCCCGTTACACACCTCACTGTGAACAAAGGTTGATGTGATGCAAGTGCTGGGGTCATTTAAATGCCCTTCAAAATAACTCTGTTGCAACATCACACAGTGTTCCGGATGAAAAAGTTATAGTGCGGTTTCTCAGCCTCAGGACGCTGTTGGGCCATGATGGCTCCAGAAATGCACATAATAGATGTCATTGTGCCATCAAACGAGTCAGGAACGTGGAACTTTAAGGTCAAAAAGTTACAGAGAGCATCTTTAAATTATCTATAATTAAAGCTTTTTTCTCATATAGAATTGAATTGTTATCTATCTTGCACATTGATATTCAAATTTCCACTACAATGATGAGTATAACTGTGGGTCTTAACTGGGTATGGCTGTACTGCTGTTCTACTCCTGCATATATTCTATCTACTGCATATTGATACTGTATTTATAGCATTTTTTTTCCTCAAGGTTTCACATACTATGAGTTGCTCTGCAAAGAATCACACTGTTGAATTATTGAACTTCCAAAGAGTTGGGACACTGTAAAATGTAAATAAAAACAGAATGCAACAATTTGCAAATATTGCAAACCAATGTATTATTCACAAGAGAACATCCAATGTTGCAAGTTACTATTTCCTCAGAAATATTAGTTCATCCTAAATTTGATGGCAGTCAATATCTTAACAAAAAAAAATATATGTATGATTTCTTCTGCTTTAACAACAGTGTGTAATCATCTGGGAACTGAGACCAGAAGACGTCCCATCTTTGTCTGATATAGGATTCTAGACTCAAAAGTCCTGAGCTTTCTTCTTCCTTTCTCTTCTTTGGACTTCATGATGCACCAAATGTTTTTAGTCACTGAAGGTTCTGCGCTGCAAGCGGGCCAATCCAGCAGCTGGACTCCTCTACTATGAAGTCATGCTGTTTTAATAGATGCAGAATGTTTCAGCATAATCTTGCTGAACATGTAAGACCTTCCCTGGAAAAAAAAACCGATGTTCCATGAATGGGTACATATTTTGCTTTAAAACCTTTGTATACCTTTCAGCATTGATGATGCATAACATCAGAAATGCAGGCTTTGAACTAAGCACCTATAACAAGCTAGATGGCCCCTTTTCTCCTTAATCCAGATGGCACAGCAGCAATGATTTATAAAAAGAATGAAAAATTTCTGCTTATCTGCCTACAGAATGATTTTCTGTTTTGCCTCAATTTTAAATGAGCTTTGGCCCACAAGAGAAGGTGCCATTTGTAGGTCATGATTGAGCTTTGACCTGCGTTTGTGGATGGCACAGTGAATTGTGTTCACAGAGAACTTTTGGAATTGTTCCTGATCCCATGCAATGATTTCCATTACACAACTGTGCCTTCTGCTTTTTAATGCAATGCTGCCTGAAGGCCCGAAGATCACAGGTATCCAATTTAGATTTTTGTCACGTGTCCCTTGCACATAGACGTTACCGAATTCTGATAATGGTCTGATGATATGTACTCTAGATGATGGAAGTGTTTGGGGTTTTGAAGAATGTTATTCAGAAATTACTCCGTACTTTGGAGATGCAGCTTTCTGTAAATTATTGAACTTCTGCATTTTTTTGTTGTTGTGAAACAACAACAAAAAAATCTCTATGTGGTGCTGTTTTTATGACAAATCACACAACTGAGCCATTGCCAGTTAACCCTATTGGATTTAACATGGTCCTCCAGCTGTTTATCATAATATCACTTTGCCAACCTTTTGTTGCCTCTTTCCAAACTTCTTTGTGACGTGTTGCTGCCATCAAATTATTCAAAACTGATATTTTTTAATTAAATATAAAATTTGATGTGTAATTGATGTGTTTTTTTGTGAATAAGATTTTTTTTTAAATGAAAGTTGGACTTGGAGATGTCTAATAATTTAACTCCAAAATCTCCATATGTCGAAAACTGGGTTAATATCTTGTGAAAGTGAATTATTCACTTGGTTTCATACACATCAGACCATTCACTGATCTCATGGCACATGGACATGTGTGATATAAAATGTTTCATCACACAGTGAAAAACATCATAGCAACTTTGTATTGATTAGTAATAACCCTTGCTTTTAAGAGGTTAATTGGACTCAAACTGTGCCAGTATAAGACCCTATGCTGTATAACAGTCACTTATTGTAGGGGTCAACGGTAAAGAAATATAACTTTTAAAATGTTCTATCTTTTAGTTTAAGAAGGAGAAAAAAGTAATTCACTTAATACATCTAGCTATTTAATGTAATTTAGATTTTTTTTTCTAAAGGATTAATATGTGACCTTGATTTCTATTACATATAAAACAAGACACAAAGTTTTAAATGCTTCACAAAGTATCTTACTTTTAGATTTGCTTCATCAGCTGTTATTGGCAATCTGCTGTCATTATCAATGAGAATCCTGTAATTTGTCTCATTTTCTTCATCCACTCTCCTTTTAGAAGCTGCTGTGTTGGTGAGTTCATACCAGAGGTTTTAATCACAAAATGGTCCATAACAAAGAGAAAAAGCTGGAAAATTACTTGTTTAACATCTGCCTGTGAGCATTTAATTAGTGTAGCTAAGCTTAGAAACAGAAGGTTTTGGTATTATTCCTCTAGTTTCTTGCTACTGTTTTAGCATCAAAGCAGTAGTTTAGACAGGATGTCCTTGTATAGGCTAGGCTAAGTTCTTCCTCTGTTCTCATTTATTGCAAACCAGATGGTGCAACAAGGATCATGTGGAACAGATATGATAGTGGAGGTGCTCTCAGAGAAGCTGAAGGCCATGGTCCAAAGGGACACTCATTTCACTGTTGTGGAAATCTCCTGTATTGTTTTTTGGGGATTTGGTTCTTTATAAACAGATGTCAGTACACATAAACGTAACCAAATGTGAATGAAGACATTGGATGTTCCGTGTCTTTAATTCCCCTCAAAACCTTGCCTTCTTTCTGTTCTCAGTATATCTGTCATTGTCTCATATGTAACACTACAAGCACATTCAGATGTGTAGTAACTGCTGGCCAGCTGCTGTAGATTTTGGAAAGTTCTGTTCGCTGCCGGACTTGCAATCTTTCAGCATGCTGATGCACAGGCAGCTGAGCAACTTGCAGTATTTGAAAGACATTTCCTGTGTTGAACATATAAGCTGACTGGTTATTGTATCCCAGAGGCAGTGACATTAAAAGGTATGACAAATGTTTCACTCGGGACAGTGAACTTAGTTCTGAAAGATAAACCAAAAAGTCTAAACAGCCAATAACCAGAATTGTTATCAGTAATGCAGTACTTTTTTTCCCTCTATCTCCACATTTTTCTATGCCTAATACTGCAGTATGTGCTACAAGTGAGAGGTGTTTGAGGAGAGAGCAGTGTGACAAATAGCAGGAGATCATGCAGAAAATGTGCAATGCTAAACATCAGTTACTGCACATGGGAGAAATGGTGTGTTTGTGCAGTGTTTGCTGTCCAAGGGATTCTGAAGGGGATGTAAGGGAAAAAAGAAAACAGGGTTGCTCTCACAGCTGGGGACTTGCAATTGAATACATGGCTTCATTTTCAGAGTTTAAAAAATTATGTTGAGGAGAGCAGAAAATCTTGCTGGGGTTTTGAGTTTCTTTTGATGTGTCCTGATGACGATTATGAAATCCAATAAAAACTAATTAGGAAATTAGGTGGCAGATCAATAAAGTTTGCTCTAGTGGAGCATGCTGTTTGTGTGTGCATGTGTGAGTCTGAGTGAGTGTGTGGTAATTCTTTTTTTTTTTTTCCTTTTTTTTTGTCGAGCTCCTCATGCCCAGGGAGTGTGTTGCAGCCCTGACCCGGCCAAAGCAATTGTTACTGATACTCCTCTGTGGATTCAATCTGCTCTACCCTCATATGACTGTAATTTATATTTTGTTGACTGCGGTTTCTTCGTCCCTGTGTAATCTGATTCTGTGAGTTCTCATTTTTGGTAATTTTATCCCTCTAATGTTGCACTTAATGTACCCTGAAACCTATTTATTGCACTTTATTGCTCCAGCTTTGCGTTACTTACTTAATTTATTTGTTTAGAGCTGATTTGACCACCACAAAAACAAGTGACGTAGTGGTGTTGCATTCACAGGAATGTAAGGGAGACTTGCATTAGGTTTCTGTCTTTACATGTCCTGAAAGATGGACATGTGAATCCTGACTTGGTATGAAACATGTGTTGAATTTTACACTTTCTGCACTTTGTCAAAAGTTACCAAAAAAGTTTTATATGGGTGAATTAGATATCTTTTACAATATATTTGAAAACACTAGACACTAGAATATTAACTAGTTTTTTTTCCCCCTTCATTGTATTGACACAGTAATGTCAGAAAACGGAGTAACGAAGACCATTGTGGACAAAATGTTTACCAGGACAGCATTGAAAATGTAGTTTAGGAAAGCAGGAGTTTTGGAGTTGGTTTGTTTTGGGGGTTAATGGGCGACATGTGCAGGATAATAATGAGTTGCCAGGCCAGGCCAAGAGGATTGCAGGGGGATTTGGACAGTACCAACCCGTCCCTTCTTTTCTCTGACACCCCAGTCTTCTCCTTGGCCCTACTTGCCGCCCACCCTTCAGTATGGAAACAGGGCCTTGTTTAGCGGCTGGACGCGTCTGTGTCCACAGCTGGCGATTTGTCCTTGTCTAATTACGGCTGCTGGCTGCTGCCCGCGTGCACATGACTAATGGAGCAGCTGGGAATGAGGAGGGGCGAGGTTGGGCGCAGGGAGGGGGCAGTGGGGGAAGAGGAAGCAGTGGACGAGCAGACCGGCCGCTGGTGATTTGTGGACCAGGCACTTTGTCATTGCCCTGGACCCATTTGTCTTCAAGAGCAGTCGGGAAGAAGAGGGGTGGAGATGGAGAGGATGGTGGTGGTGGTGGGGGCTCCAGGGCAGAAAATGGTTTACAATGACTCCCATTTTCCAGCACTTTCATCCTTGGCCGTATCAGTCTGCATGGTTTGCCAGAGATGGGATGGAATGGGCGGCTGACGTGATGTAGGATATGACAGAAACCTTGACAGCTCACCACTGCTATTTCTTTTTAGGGGGTTGGCTTGATGGCCACCCTCCCTCTCCCCTGAAAACAAGCCATATCTGTTTTGTCCCTGTCATGGAGAGTGCAGAGGCTCTGTACATTCAAAGCTCTGCTGTCTGGGCTCAAACTTTGAGATCAGTTTTATCTCATATGTCTCTGACTATACACATACATCATCCCCAGCTTGGACTCTGGCTGTTGTGTTTTTTGTTTTATGTCATCATTCAGTCCTCAGTGTGGCAGTTTCATCCAGAGAATATGATAGCTATCGCAAATGGTCAAAAACAGCTGTTAATTATTGATTACCTGTGTATTAAAGTACAGTTCTCATCTTGTACCACCTCTGCATTTACTGCTGGTCGGCCCTTTTACTGCATTTCCTACCATTTATGTCGAGGTTGCTGAAGACACCTGCGTCTGTTTTCCACCTGGGGTCCTTATTAGGTCTGAGCTTATGTTTCCTCTGCCTGTCAAACAAGAAGGAGCAGTAGCAAGGCAGAAACTACTAACTCTATTGATTTTACACAGTTTTTTTACCTGCCCCCCTTTGCTCTTTCTCAAGGTCTTCTTAAGTAAATAAACACCAGATTTGTCATGTTTGTCTACGAAAAGGAGGGGCTAGATGGAGGGCATATAGGGTGGTGGAGAGGGGCCAGGCACAGGCCTCGCACTGGGTCAGCCATGATTCATTTTGCCATCGCATGGATGGAGGGATTCGGGTAAGATTGTTGAAGGGCGCCTGTGGAGCCTCTCTGTGACCTCCCTTGCTCCTGATCCTCCCCTAACGCTCCTGGGCAGCCCTGGTCCTAAATCACTAGCTGTCAGTATGTTGGCAGAACAATGGTGCAGGGTTTTCTGTTCCGTCTCAAGCTCCAGCCGACTGGACATGGTTTCCTCTATCGTTAGCGTGAGCTTGTACCCTCTCTGGCCCTTTCTGGCCTCAGAGCCCCACAAGGCCTGACGGAGGCAAGGGATTAGGCTCTGCATGACCGTCTGATGAGTAGCTGTGGACAGTTGGTATGGGGGCAGGGTAAAAGAAATGTAGCCTTTATGCATATTATACCTTATCCTCTTGCTTGTTTTAAATGCAAATCATTTTATTCTGGTCACAATAGTAGATTCAAACTGTGGCTTATTTTATAAAAGTTGCACACAACTTGAGAGGTGATGGAGGAATGAAATTTTGATAAATGATTAATATAATGTCAACATAATGATGATTTTGTTTCAAAAGGATTTAATGGGTTTTATTTGGTTTGTCAAATTTGGAGCATTTGCTTCTTATAACAGTACCTTGAATACATAGTTGTTGGACAGCTGGTCAGGCATTGGGCACTGGGAAACTGAGATAGTTTCCAATTTAGATTTTTTGACAGAATTGGACAAAAGCTACTGTCTCAGTCACTTGTTTTACATGTGCTCTTTCCTCATGGGTCTCAATTGTTTTCTCTGACTTTCTGACTCTTCCTCCTTGTTTTACTGTTTAAAGTCAAGACTCTGAGGTCAATCTATCAAACCTCTAACTGAGAGGCGATCAATATGTCAGCAGCCCTGCAATCCCTCAGCTGTTATGATGATGTCCGTGGTTCTGCGTCTGCCTTGGCTGCTGTAGCTGCCGCTACAGTGTGCTGAACAGGGGATCGAACTCTGCCTGTCAGGGGGTCTGACGGAAAGCATGAATCATTATTACCGGAGCTGCTGTTTGTTCCCTGGTGCTAGGTAGAAGTGTAAACTCTGATGCACTGATATTACTCTGGACCAAGCACACACACTTTTTTTCTCTTCAAGAAACCATTAAAGACTGATGCAACATATGGATAAATGTTTAAGGAAGTCCTTGGGTCTTAAAGAGTTAACTGGAACATAAAGGAATATAAAGGTGTATTATCTTACAGAAAATATACTAATTCATCCACCTACCCCCTCACACACATCTAAATGTACACACTTAATCACTCAATTAAGTGTCAGTTGGTATTTGACCCATTAGCTCCTGGAACTTGATCCAGCCTGCTCACCACCTCTGGACTTGTTATCCCACTGTGAGCTCAGTTCAGCTGGCCTGGTAGGGTTCCGGTTACCCCTCTAATCTCATTGGAACGCTTTAGCCGTGGCTGGCGGATGCCTCCATGTCCGACAACCTCCCCTCACCCTAATAGCACCCTGCTTTGTGTTTATGGTTTGCGTGTGTGTTCATGCATGTGCACAAAAACAATATAGATCTGTTACTGAATAGAGAGCACAGGGCTTGGGAATATGATGTTGAAAAATGATTTGTGTATGTGTGCACCAGCAGTATGTTTCAATGCAGAAATAATATCCTAGTTTACAGGATGCAATTCCCCTTAATATGCCCATCCTAATGTAATTTGGCGTCTATGGAGTGTCTGTGAGCGGGGCTTGGCTGGTGTGTGTTTCTGCTGACTGCTCCTGTTTTGTGTTTATATGGATGAGTGGCTCTCTGGGAGAGCATCATGCATCCTTTTCAGCATTTAAAGATTATGTGCATGGTGGCGGCAGAAGCATTAGACAAACAAGGAAATATGTCTTTGATTAAAATATCTTTTATCTCTTTATTGATTAAAAGGCTTAGTTTGGTAATAGAATGGCTATTCCCCTCCCCTCTGGGTCTTTCTTTTCCTTTCCTTCTTGTGCTTTCTGTTTGTCCAGTCCTTTTTTTCAGTGGATAAAATAAAAAGCTCATTTTACTGGAATTTTTTCCACAAACATGATCCATGTTTTAGAGTTGGAGTAAATCAGAAATCTGCAATCTAAGTTTGTCAGATCAGAGAACCTTTTATCAACCATCCAGCCCAACATGAATGATCTAAACAATGAGCATTAGGTTTTAAAATGTTAATAAATTGAGTAGTGTCTTCTGCTTGGACTCTTTGGGATTGTGTTTACTGAAGTCACATATTTACAGATCTCAGATCAGCTCAGATTAACTACACTCTAGGGCAAACTAAGGGGAAATTCATGGCAGGATAGTCCACTGTTTTAATTAGGTTTTTAAACCTAATAAAGTTTTCACATGAAGCTTCCCAGTATGAGCAGCAGTAGAGGAGTGGTGGAATACAACAAAGTACACATATTTAAGTTTTTCAGGTATCTTTACTTTACTTATGTAGATTTATTTGTGGATACTTTTACTTAACTATATTTTAAAGCAAGTATCTATATTTTCTACTCTATTACATTTCTACAATGCGCTGCATTATATGTTAGTCACATTGCAGATTTCATTGTTTGTTTGTCTCATTTTGAATTATTTTGCAGTTCCTCAGAATGATGCAGGGAATTCCACTGAATTGATTGGGCTATCGGATAGGGAATTGGTTCCACTAAATCGAACAAAGTAGGCAGGTAATGTTAGACCCTCCTTCAATGAGAGCGGGTTCACCAGCATTCACCTGTAACAAAACCACTTACTGGTGGTAAAACTCCCAAAATCGATTCTGAAGTCAGACCAGGCCCAGATTGGCCCAGATTGGGACAATTTCCGGTGGCCTTGGCTGAAAGTGGTCTGACTGACTGGCCTGCTTGTCAAAGGTGCATTATATTGGTGCGTCTGATTGGTCTGCCAGGTACAGACTCCTGAACACCGACAAAACTATTTGTGCTGTTCAGTTGTCACTAATAACGGCGTTTGGTCCTAATTACAGTATATATTTTTTTCAAATGATCAACACGAGCAGAGGCAGAACAGCTGAGATGCAGAGAAACGTGGTGGCAAAATGGACTCTGAATAGAAAGATGAAAGGGGGAGCAGAAAGGGCTTTTCGGATATATTCTCCATGGACCTTGGACAGTCTCTTATCTGTCTAAGCTGAGTTGACTTTTTCATTTTCTAATATTTGAATCCCATCCAGTGAAGTTGCTGTTGACCGTTTTTTGCTTTTACAGTTATAGCAAATGATGTGTGAACATATATTTATGGTAAACTGGCATCTAAATTATTCGCTGACGACATGACAAAATCATATTGTTTTGATAAACATCATATCATAATATGAATGCAAGAGTCTGGTCGTGAAAGATAAATCAAAACTGTGGAAAGGCATCAGAAATGCTACCAAAATAACAGGCACCACTCAGACCTTATCAGAGGTGGAAAAAGTACTGGAAAATTGTAATTAAGTAAAAGTATCTTTACTTTGCTTAAATTCTACTCAAGTAAAAGTACCCATCTCAAAATCTACTTGAGTAAAAGTAAAAAAATACTTGATTTAAAATGTAATTTAAGTAAAAGTTACTTAGTTACTTTTAT
>JAOXYM010000014.1:11205881-11216280 GCA_028567055.1 Leptatherina wallacei | reverse complement strand
ACCTGTCATCACCTTTAATGGCCCAAAACCTAGTCTTGTGGGAAGGTATCAAGTCTGTCGAGATAGGAAAGTAAAGGGTATATATATATTTATATATATATATATATATATACCTGTGCGTTGTATTTTTATTTGGATTTTCTTATATTGTATTTGTGTTTGCAGTTATCATTTTACATCAATCTTACAACATACAATGTAGATATTGTTATTTATAGTCACAATGAAGTCTAGAGTATTGACTCTGTGTGTATGTGTGTGTTCGTATAAATAGGTGTGCTAGTGGGTGCAGCCTCAAGATGAGGGAGAGGTGAGATAAGAGTCTGGCAGGAGCATGTTCAGATTGCCTTCAATTAGTGCAGTCCAGGAAAGACGAGGGGAACAATGGGATATAAATTGGCACTCCACTGGACAAGAGACTGCACAAGATGGAGTGTGTGTGAAGGAGGGAAAGTGAGGTTAATGACAGGCTATACTCACAGACAGATAATCTGTCTCCCTCTTTCTTTTTCCTTCTCTCTTTGGGTATAATCAGTTTCTTTCCTCTATTCTCCCTACAGTCATGATAATTATTATAACAATTAGCTTCCTTTTCTGTCTGCCACAGTGAAGTGTCCCACCAAAGCCTGAACTACACTGCACCTACCCTGTATAGTTCTCATCCATCCTCTCAGCCAGGTGTTTCTCTCCAGCATCTCATCCTATCATACTCTAAAGAAGTCTAAAATATAGCTTTTTCTATCATTAGACTTTGTCTTGTTTAATTTTTTTAAGACTGGCATTTTTAGTAAATACATAAACTGAACAAGTTGAAAATCTATGTAAAAATTTGTCATTATGGTTGCAAGGGTTGACTGCTGATCAGATTATTTGCAGTTAGGGGCACTGATAACTGTGTTGGGGAGTGGTGGGGAGGCCCGTGGTGCACTTGGGTCTGGAGCACCTGGGTTCAAGTCCTGGGGCTGGCAGCAGAGGTGAACCCCTGTGGGAAAAGCACTTTACCCCCCTATTGCTCCCTGGGTGCCAAAATCTGGTCCTAGTGTATATTGGGTTAAATGCAGAGGTGGAATTTCCAAGCTGGGAATAATGAAAGAACAAGCAAACTGTTTTGCAAATAAAATGTTTTGGGTTAACATGTAATGACATGGTATCTGCAATTAAAATGTTAACAATATGAAAATATATCAACTATTGCATGTAATATATTTTATGATGCAACGCTTGGTTCTCATGTACTGCTCAGGGAACAATATAGGAGGCTCTCCCATGGAAAAGCTCAGAAAAGTGTTTGATGTTGTAATGTTAGCTCATTTTTGACTCACAGCTGCTTGAGTACTTTAACGTAGTAGGTATTTTTCCATCCCCTAGAATTAAGGGGCAGTAATGATGTTAATTATGGACTGTTTTACCAAAATAAGGCAAACCAAATCCTGCGTTCTAACACCAGCTGCCATTGGGTGAGAGGTGAGAACAGGAAATGTCGCCAGTTCATCATAAGCACTGGAATCTGAATTTGTCCAAAGCTAAGGTAAAAATATCAGCACACAATAAATTTTCAGGGCACTCGCTGTATTCACAGATAGGCCCAGGTGGACAACACTTGAATGTTCTACTAGAGACTTGACAGAATGAAGTCAGTACAATGTCCAGTCTGACTTATTTGGACATGCGAGTTATCATTTACAACTTCTTTAAATCATGTTCAGATTTCACAGGGAATCACTGCATTTAGGGAAAAAAAGAGATTCTAATTGATTAGATTTTAATTGAGTTTGTATTTCAAACAAATATGAAAACTCACTATCACAGAAAATGTTATCACATGAGAAGTGGGTAGAAGGTGTTGGTTGTGGTTGTGTCCAGTGCTCAGGTGTGTAACCAGGCCTGTTAGACAGAAGCCCAGTGCTGTCAATCACACAGGGTGTTGGAGGAAGAGGGGGCTGGTATGCAGATAGTAGTTGCTGTCAACAGACCAAAGGAAAATGGATGCCTGAAAAAGCCATAACTATGATAAATTTACTCCTTCAATTCTCAGAGTACCCCCCCCCCCCCCCCCCCCCCCCCCCCCCTCCTTCTCTCTCACTAACACATTCTGATAGATATGCATGCGTTTCACACACAATGCTCCCCTCCTCTCCACAAACCCCAATATACTACCTCTCGTAGCCCCCCCCCCTTAACTGGCATCCAGTGCGTGTGTGACTAATGTATGCGGTAAAGCTGCTTGCTACCATGCCGCTCACAAGCCCACCGCCACCCGAATCGACCCATCCATCTCTGCGTCCGTGCCGTAGACCGCTTTCAAATACATTTGTCTCTGTACGTTTATGAAATATTGATGGAGACTGAGAAGGAGATGGAGAGTGAAAGTTTGGGTTAGGGACAGATCAAAAGGTTCAGCTAATGTAAGAAGGAAGCACCAAGTGTGAAGAAGAGGTTTGGGATTTTTGACTGGAGGTCAGGTGGGGCTTAGATAAAGACAGAAACCTCCTTTTCTGCCAAAGTCATTCTAGTTGAACCAGTTCTGAACTGAATTTTGAGAGGTTCACATGCTACAGAAGGTCAGACATATATGGAGAAACAAGCTAAAGTGTTGGCCATTAGAGAAGTCTGGTTACTCACTGTTATGAAATTGGGCTTTGCGTTACATTTTTTAATTGCATGTTGTATGGGGTCCACGTGTTTATGTGCAATGTACTGTTGGCTCAGTTATTTCATAGTCAACAAGAAACTTTGTCAGTGGCTGGGTTGGGCTTTGCACGGTGTCCTTGTCTATATGCCACATGTGTTGTATAGATTTTTCTACTTTCTCACCACCTCGATCAGCTGTTCATTAAAACTATCTGTCCAACCTTGTTGAAGCTTTTGCATAAGTGGAATAGCAGAAATGACAACTTTCCGCCTGATGCTTTTCCACCTTAACCATGCTCATTCCAAATTTCTGATCAATCACATGATTGTTCTCGGACGCCACAAGAAAAAACTTTTGCTCGGCCGATGTTTCACAAGAACTCCCAAACCAGGGCTGCAAGAACAAAATATTGTAGAGAACAAGAACAAAGTTTTATACTATAGCTTTGTACTAATCCCTAACCTTCAGAAGTGAATAAATGGTAAATGGATTGCTATTATATAACACTTTCTGGTCTTGTTGGCTAGTGCCTTTACATAAGTCATATTAACCCTTTCACACACACTCATATGGCACTTCTTTGTCTATACAGAGTTACAGGCTACATAGTGCAGTTTCTCTATCATACACATTCACATGCCAATCAGCACATCCGAGACTGTGGTTCAGTGTCTTACTGTCAAACAACATTCAAACAACATTCAAACAATCAACCTTCCACCTGGTAGACAACTGCTTTTTCTCTTGTGTTTCAATCTCCCCAACTGAATAATTAACCCTAAACCTTACCCAAAATCCAAGTCTTGACCCTCATACAGCCATATAATTTAGTGGCCCACAGAACTTTGTATCTCAGAAATCACAAAATAGACCCCCATTACAATCGCCCATGTATGGTTCTGGTGCTCCATGAATATAACAAAATTGTTCCCACCTAGTACATATCCTGGCACATCAGATGAAAATAGAAGCAAAGCTTTATGGGATGGTGATAAATATATTAGTTCTATGTGGGTCAGCCATATTTGTATTCTTAGGCTACAGCAAAAAGCTGGTGTACCAAACAGCATTGTTGAAAAAAGTCAAAATGAGTACTTTGATGAGAAGAGAGAATGAAGTGTCCTCACAAGATTAGAAGAATCTGCTGAAAACAGGACAGGTCGCTTTTGACAGGTAACAGCAGTGTAGCATCAGATGCAAATTATCCAGTTTTTTTTTGTCTTTCTTTCTTGGAGATGGAAACAAGTTAATTTTTTCTCTAATATCTGTTCTTTTGGCACACGTGTACCTACCCACCTCTTTTTCATAGTGTGTATACAAGTACCATCAAAAGAAAATTACATTTTAAATATTTTCAAATGGAATTATTTGTTTGACAAATAAGCTAATTTTTCATGACCATGGCACCCTCACACATTACTCAGCTTTACTTCACTGAATTAGAATAAAAACAAAACATCCTGAGTGGATAAAGATCAGTTGAGGTAACATTATTTGTGATAAGTGTGAGCCAACCCTTTAAGTGTTGAGTAATAAGACAGATGAGTGTCAGTGCAAGCAAAAGTTGCAAACTTTTAAGAAGGGAACATTCTGTGTGAACAGTACAAATCTTAATCCAATTAAAAGTGAAAAAAATCTTATTGCAGGTTAAACGCAGAACATTTTATTGCAGATAGATGGCTTAAACCAGTACAAAACAACCAGTCATGCCCTTTGCGTGCGCATTGGCAAGTTTGTGGGTATTTGTGTGGTGCATACCAGAACACAAAGGTCACAAACATCCAATGTGGTCAGAGGAACTTGACAGTAAACTAAAGTACTTCTATAATGTCATTCTCTGTACAGCTATTCCTCAGATATAACTTAGCCAAACACAGCAGAGTGGCAGAGCACAACCTGTATTATGCAGAAACCTTCAGAACATTGCGTCCAATAATCCACGTGTCAAGAAGGAGTTTACTGCACACAGAGTTATTGACTGTTGTGATTATGTGTGATTATTGTGAAGTGCCAGTATAATGGGCTTTTCATTGTCTAGTGTTGGTCGTGATGGAAAAAGGAGAATAAGGAGGCTGTCAACAATAGTGACTCATCTTTAGAGATGCATTCCTTCTTTCTCTGGCCGCTTTGGCAAACACATGATTCTCCCCCCTCTCATTATTACTCCCTCCTACCAACCTTACAGTATCTCTTGCAACCCCCTCCTTCTCCCACTGGTTTACTGTTTCCATCCATCTGTCTTTCCCTCTGTCCCTTGTCCTATCAACAAGATGAGTCACAGGACTGTCCGTGTCAGGGGCTAAATGTTAATTCCTTTGCTTTTAACCGTCTAAGCACAAATACACACAAAAAGTGATCTAAACTTCCCAAACATGATGATGCTGGAACTTTCCATATTCAGTGTGAGCTGTGTGCTGTATTTGGTCAGAGATAAACACAATGTCAACAACACAGCAGAGATGTTTCATTCTTCTTGTAAACGTGATGATCTTGAAAGCCATAAAACAAAACGAGTAATGAAGCGATGTTTAGTAGGAAACAGGCATGGAGCTATCTGTTGAGTATGTGCTTGACAATTTTATAGATCAGTTTTCATTTGGAAGGTGGTTTAAACATCCTTGTCCTTGTTCCCTATTTTGCTGCTGTCGTACACCCTAGACCTTTACTGTTCAACCTTTTTGGTCATGGGGTCTTGTTCATGATGGGGCTTTAACAAACTCAATCGGCTGCATTTACATGCAAACAGCTTTTTCCATTGGTATGGTTGTGCATAATAACAGATGTTTAAAAGTCCAGGAAATAGCTGCAGAAGTCATTCCAGCAGAACATCATTCAAGCCAGCATTTTTAAATCTGTCTTTTCACAGAACAAAATTAAACAAAACAAGCAACAACAAAAAAATTTATCAAAATTATTATTGTTTTGTTCTAGATAGTTGAATAAGTTTGGTGATTTTGAGCTTCTAATCTGTCTCCAGCTTATACTTACACTCATACACTGAAACTATCTGAAGATCAGAGCATTTGAGCAAAAAAATGGTCTTAAAATCATCTGCTGCTGCACATTTGTCTGTTTGGCTCATCCTCCTGTTTGTGCTTTGCTCTTTCATGTGATGTCATCCTGGATGTTCACGTTATTGAACTGTTGTCCAAGGGTTACAGATTTGGGTACCTGGGTGGCTAATGTACTGTATGTTTATTTCACCTATAACTGACTAATGTTCATACAGTTCATAAAGGCCTGACCGACCTCAGAGATGCATACATGAGTGTGTATTTCTGGTCAAAAGAAAAGACAGATGAAGTGGTAGTGTGGACACTCATAGGTCATGACACTCTATTATCTAGACAAAAAGACTCTTTGTCACAACCTCTGCCTCTTTCTTTCTTCTTCCACTTCTTTATTTATTCCTTCTTTAACTCATATTTATCCATCTTTCCCTCCTCCCTTAGCTGACACACACAGACGTGCTGAGTCCTTCCTAAATCATTCTTAGACAGAAAGAGGGAAAGATAGGGAAGATAGAGAGAGAGATAAAAGGGGTAGAGAGATAGAGACGGGGAAAAAGAGAGAGATGAGGGTTTGAGCGTACATGGAATGAACCTATCAATCCAGGGTGCCTATTATCCCGTGTGAAATGCCTCTTGCTAGCAGACGCCTAGTTAGTGTGCCTGTTCAAAATTAATAAAACGCCAGCCGAGTCTGGGCTGAGACTCCGACAGGCCTGGTTATTGATTAAGTCATGTCACAGGAATGGAAGGCTCTGCCATTAAAAGTACAAATTATGCAGCACGTTTAGCCATGCCACTTATTCATGTAGGAGACAGGCAAGAGTCACTGGAAGAATAAAAGCCTGCTCCATTTTCTTACACTGTCCAATGTCTTTCTCCCTCTTTTGTGAGGGCCTTTTGTTGTAATTCAGATCCTAATAATGTGAAATTGTTTAAAAAGAGGTTAGCCCACTTGTGTCTGGAATTGGCCTGAGACAAGACAGCCAGAATGAAACAAAGAGGAAGAGAAAAAGTGATTTCATTGTCATCTACTGTACATCAGGACAAAGAGAGCTCATAGTGCAGTATGCTGAATGTAGACAGAGGTATAGATGCAGCTGAAAACAGACATGAGATGCAGAGCCTGCAAGTACATTTAAAGAGTCAAAGCTTTCCAGTGAAAAGAAGCTATTCAATCATGTAAGAAATTAAATGATATTATTTTGACACACAGCCAGATGGCAAGGTTCCTCTTGTCTTCAGTGTGAAGAGTGATGGTGAGAGGGGGTGAAACAGGGAGAAGTTGATGGAGATGGAATAATTTGTCGGGAGCATGTATGTTGTAAACCGTCTGTTAGGTGCTCAGAGTTAGAATTGCAACATGCAGAGAGAGTAACAAAAGTGGAGTAATGTGCAAGGCTTCAACAGTAGACCTCTTCCCTCATACATTTTTTCTGCCTCATACATGACACTTTTGAAGAAAACGGGTTGATTTCCCCCCCTTTTTAAGTGTTTGTGTGTTGTGGCAGTAGAAGAGTTGAGTATTAGAGGCAGAGAGAGAGAGAGGAGAATGGGAGGGAAATGAGGAGATGTGGGAGTGTCAATAATTTATAGGAAATGCCTTGTGTCAGAAGGGCAAAAAGGCTGCTACCCACAGATCCTAAGGCCACCACCATGCTTGAAGCACGGGTTCTCGTTAACACAAAACGCACACTACACACGCACATACATAAACATCCAGAGGCATATGTAAATGTGCATTTGCGCAGGCACACACACACACATACAGTGCTTACCTCTGTGCACAGCTGACACAAAGCCACAAACATGCAGAGCAAAAAAACAGCCCCACTTCAGTCAACTGGCAGGTCATTAATTTCATGATGCAAAACCAGAACACTAGAAATGAAGATGGAGAGAGGAAAAAACAGTGAGGTGTATAACTGCGTGTGTCCTGATCCATCTAAGAAGCATCCGCCAAGCCCCTTAAGAAACCGGTGTATATGCATTCAAAAGTCTTTTTGTTGTTGTTGTTTCCAAAGCACTAAAGCCGTTGCAACAACCTCTCAGATCTCAGATGGAAGAGGAGGCGAGTTTTCTGAGTGGGAGCTACTTTGTTGTATGATTTATTACCTATCAAAAGTCAAAAGTGAGGCCTTGGCTGTCTCTGATGCTCAGATGGACTAATGCTGTCATTTTTCTGTCAAAGAGGTTTGTCATGGGAACTGTGACACATTTATATGTCAAAGCACCTGAAACAGTCATTAGGAAGATCTGTCTCACCTTGGCACCAAAAAGATAAGTCAACATCAATGTAACGCTGTACTGAATTGTTGAGCCTTTTCTGAGTTAATGTACAATGAGGAAGAGAAGGAGGCGGGAAGAAATGTGTGTCTAATTAATCTGTTAATCTTGGCTATTAAGGAACAGATGCTGGGGAATTAAAGGAAAACTTTCTTCGCCTGTCTGTCTCTGTTTATTTCTACTGTCCCTTCCACTCATCTAAAGTAGCTTTTGGCATTTAATCCCTATTTTCCTTTTTCTTCTTGGCTACAGAACCAGCCATGGCTAATGGCACAGTGTGCAGCAGGCGGACTGCCCCCTTGGCAATGCCTGCTGGTGGAGCAAAGAGCTTTAAGATGGCACAGAGCAGTTAAAATTGTTAGCTGAATAAAGAGCCACTGCAGGGAGAGATTGGTTTTATGGCTCTCTGTGCACAGCAGAGTGTTATTGTGGCTTAAGTTGCAAATGATCAAATACCTCATTATTAAAAAGCTAAAACTTGTGCAGATTTGTATTTGCATGAGTGTACGGCACATTTTGCCTTGTGACTTTATTCTTAGATTTGGATTAGTGTTCGAAGAAGGTAGCAACAGAATGACAGGGGGGTAAAGGAGAGGGTGGGATGGGGGGGTGAGGATGGGGGTGTGAGAGCTGAATCAGCGGGTAGCTCTGCTAATCGCTGCGGCTCATCTGTTAATGGAGTTAATGAAGAATGGGAGCAAACCAAATGCGCTGAGATGAGAGAAGTTCCACCACACTGCATAGGCCGCTGTGTCTCCTCCACACAGTCACATTCCAATCCAATCCAACTTCATTTGAAAAGCACTTTAAATAAAACCATTGCAAAACCAAAGTGCTGTACAGATTACATACAGAATACACCAACAACACCAAACAACATATATATATATGTATATATATATATATATATATATATATATATATATATATATATATATATATATACATATATACAGATACATAGATATATATATATATATATATATATATATATATATACATATACACAAGAGTTTTCTTTCACTTTCCCCTTGCTGTCCCATGATGTTTACCACCTTTTCAACACCCATTGACACACTTTCCTTTTGCACCTTACACACCTATAGGCTATCCATAATCTGCATTTTTCGCACTAACACCCTCACATACGTATATGTGCACATTTTCTCGGCCTGTCCTGTTGGCATATGTTTCTTTATTTTGCGTCATGAGGTGTGCAGCCACCTCTTGAGCCCCTTGCACAATTCTCTGGTGAGCAGAAATATTGTCACAATAGAGTGTTTATGTATGAGGCGATGAGATATTCAGCGACACCATGCAGACCTCTCACCCAGCTGATAAGGCTGACAGGTCCCTGTAGAGACACACACAGCAGCTCCTCACTTGTTAAAGGCTCAGTAGCACTTATTAACAATCTATCAAACACTTGTTATTGACACTTATCACTCAATAAAGATACAATTTTGGAACCCACTTCCATCAATCAAACATTCGGTGCATAATTCAGAAATAGGAAGAGAGCTTTAATATCTGATTGTTGAGGACATTTTCAAAAAAGAAAAAAGAAAAATAGCAACTTGAGATTGATAGATACTCAATATTGGCCATAGGGATGTATTTCAGTTGATTGTATCATATTGGAGTTAAATCTGTATTTCTATATATTTGCCTGTAAGTAGGAAGAAACTGAAGAACAGATATGCTAGACTTAGTTTGTAGTTCATTAGAAATGATCTCATGTTATAAAGTTCGTCTAGGAACACCATTTTTATGAGAATCTCTTGAATGTGGTTGTGTCATTATTGTTATTTTACAATTAAGTTACAAATTAAGTTGCCTCCTACAGTGCTGAGTCGCCTACTCTACACCTTTGACATTTCTAAATGAACTGACAGCACTTTTACTAAAAAACTAAAATTGCTACATTTCAAATTTGTGTAAGTATTTTAGCAGTTAATTATTTGATATTTAATACAAATTTAGATTTAGTTATTTGTAAAAACAAATCAAATGTTATTTTGTTGTGTTTGTGACAGAAATACAAACACAGTTGGCTTAATTAGCGTTCAGCGGTAGCCTTGCAATGTTGTGCACTCACACAGTCTGCTGGTTAATCAGTTGAGTAAAGTACCATGTCTATCTTTCAATTTCCGCCCATTACTGCAGACTCTGGCTTGATTAGGCCCTTGATCTCCTGAGATTGAGACATTAAAGCATGGGAGTGATGTATTCACACATCCTGGCACAGTGTCACACTTAGTCAAGGAAGAATCATCTGCCACAGCAGTGCCTCAATGCAATGACTACGTACATAAACTAGTTCTTGGTGTTTGTTGCTTGTACCTGTTGTCCTTCTTCTCTTCTCTTTGTCTCTTTTAGATTTCAGCAGTACAATGTTGATATTTTTCCTACCATTTCTGTAACACCCCCCCCCCCCCCCCCCCCCCCCCCCCCCCCCCCCCCCCCACCCCAC
>JAOXYM010000014.1:11188973-11205871 GCA_028567055.1 Leptatherina wallacei | reverse complement strand
TGTAACACCCCCCCCCCCCACACACACACACACACACACACACACACACACACATTTACACATAGTTTCATCCCTGTCACTGACTCAGCCAGTGTACACTTTCTTCTGTCTGTTTTGATTTCTTAATGTCTGAACTTGGTCAACATGTCAGCTTCTAAAACAGTTTACTTTATCTGTGTCCTCCTAGTTTCTCCCTTGAAAAGCCTTCAGAAATATGTGACTATTTTGCATTTTTTTTTAAAAGAGCTTCATCTTTGTAAAACAGCAAAGTTTGCACAGGAGGTGCACAGAGTGGGAGGAGCAGGTGTATTGAACCGAAAGGCAAAGATGCCTTGAGTTCTGGGCCATTTCCTCCAAGGACAATAACCCCCATCTTGTTTAACAACTCACCCGGCAGGGACTATTACATTAATTTTAATTGGCTCTCCCTTTGATTGCACAGGTGGAAGGAAGGGGGGCCTTTTCCTTTTTCCTTACACTCTTAAAGTCAGATCTGCCAAAATAAGTTAAAGGCAGAGGTGCAAGATGAGTTCTCGAAGAAAATAGTCCTTGACTTTTGAGAAAATAATTCTAAAAATATGTGAAGTGCCAGTTTCAGGTGGAGCTGGGAGACAGCAGGCAAAGCTGAGCAGTCTTTTTTTATGTTCAACGACCACACGTTACGGTCTGAGACAATTACCCTCCTGCTATTAGTATGTTGCTGCCAATGGACTGCACTTTGTCCTGAACAGCTGGTGGAGATTGAGGTACTGAGATGGAGATGGGACAGTGAGTTGGTTAATGACAGGGAAAGTGAGAATTTTGGGTTGGTTCTGGGTGAAACGAAGAAGGAGATAAGGGGAAAAAAACATTTACAGGATTTTAACGGAGAGAGAACAAAGAAAGGAAAGCAGTGTAGAAAAGGTGGAAAAAAGAGGAGCACCACCGTGCACACAGTTTAATGTGGCTGTGCTGCTAAGCTCTGCTCTCATGTAGCCCTACTAGTGATTTCGTTAAATGAACAGTGATTGTACCAATTAATGGTATTGAGTGTTTTTCATTACAGCTGTCAAGGAGCAAGCTCCTGCCTTCATTAAGACTTGCCTGCCCTCTAAATTTATCTTCCTCTCTACATCACACTCTTTCCATGGCTTTTGTCTCCTTTTAACACAGTTCTTTTCAATTAAAGCAGAGCAACATCTTGAACAATATGTTATTGTTTGCTCTTCATAGCTGTCACTTTCTTTATCTTATACACACAGATTCATATCACTTTAGTGTCTTTGTTTAATTACAAATTTGTGGGTGCTTGTATCAGGGAATTTAGTGTCTGACAGGGGGAGGAAAGTGTGTCCTATCTTTCACCTTCAGGCTCCTTGGCCCTGTGAGTTTTGGATGGGGTGAGGACATTGAAGATCACAAGAATTCAAAGGCACTCGTATCAGAGTGCAGGGATTCCCCCAGCCGTTTCTGACAATAGGATAGGAAGGAAGCAGTGTGCAGGCTGCAAGAATGTGCTAGGTGGTAACAAGAGACAGGACAGAGTTATATGTGAGACAGCGATGGTGGGAATGTGAGGAAAGAAAAGGATGAAGACCACCACAACTAATAGAATTTCTGAAACCAAGAGTGTACAGTCTTAACACAACCATGGCACAAATGATACTTGAGAGGGGATTGGCAACACATGAATGTTTGTCTTTTTTATTTATTTATTTTTTAAATATTGGGCTTTCCTGGTTTTGGATGAAAAACAATAAAACAAAGTGAAAATTTTCCATAGCAGTGCTGGTTTTTCCACAACCAAAGACTGAGTGTACAGGCCCTGATTTGAATCTTCCGCTTGAATTCATATTCAGCTCCAAAGTTTTTACTTTCTCAAGCTGTAGGCTGTTGGATGCTATGTCAAGTGCTTGATATCTGTGATGCCTCACCATAATATGACTCGGTGTACAGAGTTGGTGTCAACAGCACAGTCTGGCCTTGGGGAGGACAAGCAGTTTATACTTTCATAAGCAACATAGCATTTGCTTGACTGTTGTGAATAATAGAAAACTGTGGTTCAAGCTTTAATATAACTTCATAGTTGAAATCTATTCTTGGCAAAAAATGAGTAAATAACAGAAAGTTCAAGAAATGGATTTTACTTTTTGACCTTTTGCTTCACCTTCCGTTTTTGGGAAGAGGAGGAAGAGAAAAAAGGAAGGAGGGGTTTCCTGATAAAGAGGTCTTATCTAAATTGTCTTGGCCCTGACCTTTATTTTCTTATGACTGTAGATACTAAATCAAAACAGTATCCTGACTTCTGTCATGACAGCCTATCAGCCTCTGCTTGTGAACTGTGGTGGAAGTTTTGTGTACTTTTTTTCCACATCATGTCAGGCTACAAGAATCTTTATTATTTTAATTAAAAGCTTTTAAGATGGCATAGTTCAACAAGAATAATGACAATTGTGTAATTTCTTGCAGTTGAAACTAGGGAATAAAATGGTTCAAGCGATTGTGAAACACTGCATGAACTCTGTGTGTATGTGTGTTTTTATTTTGTCGCTAAAGGCCTTTAGCGGATGAGGCCATCAAGGGCTTCCCTGCAGCTGGATCCTGTCTTTCATGCTTTGCAGAAATATTCTCCCTCATGACCTTTGGCACATTTCACTGTACTATTAAGTTATTTCGTAATTTTTTTTTTGTAGAATAAAAGAATAAACTAAATCACAAAGTATTAGTTTAAAGATTGATAAATGTTAAAATCACCTGAGAAATAATGTCCCGGTGCTTGCACAGGATCTCTGATCTGTCTGGGTAAAAACAAGGTACTTTTCTAGGTGACCTGTGTTTGGCACCCAGGCATTGGCTGTTGGCATTGACTTTTGGGTTCTGTAGGATGCAGAATGCGGCTTTTTTGGATCAGGCTTGGATCTCAGTCAAGATGCTCAATCAGATAGTGACCTGGGTGCTTTGGAAGCCAAATAAACAATTTAGGCCCTTTGTCATGTCCCTCAAGCTCCTCCCAAGCACTTTATATAGTGTGACATGGAGACTTTCCTGCCTGCTGTAGTCTTAAAAGTCTATTTTACATCTTCAATCATTTGTTGAGGGTTGATGCATGTAGCTGCAGTAGTGTGTTAGAAACAAAGGCTATGATCTTAATTGGTGATGAAAAACAAACAGGGCAAAGCATAAAATACCCAACATTAAATTATTCTAACCTTTACATTGGAGAGACAACTTGCTTTTACTGGTTCTGCGTTATATCTGTATGTTTTTATGTAGATTTTCTTATTGAGTGTACCAACTTTGGATCAGTCAGTGGATGGACAGTAACCAGTGCTGGTGGCCTGACTCCTCAACCTGAAGGTCAGCACTGAAACTACTGACCAACCTGTACTTGTCTGCCGTTAAGGAGAGATTTAGACCACGTAAGTATAACCTTGCCATAGCTCACACTCTGAGGCCTTGATGAGAAAGCAGGAGAGAAGGGAGAATGAGAGCCAGCAAGACAGAGATGTGTGCTGATATACAAACGCACACAAACATGGACACAGACGACATAACTTACTGCCTACTTCCCTTCCCTCTCTCCAGTGAAGGAATGCTGTTGTTATGAAGACCTTCAATATTTTCTTCTTTGTCCCCTCTCTCATGGACCCACTGCAGCCCTGTAACTCACACTGATGTCAAAACAAACACGCTGATAAACAGCCAAAAGCAAACACACACACACACACACATGATCAACAAAGACATGAGCAACCCACCCCTCCCTTATATCCTCCCTCCCAAGACTGACGTCCCCCACATTGCCACCAATATTTCTCATGAGCTCTCGGCCACCAGCCCTTCATGAATTTTTATTAAACAAAACTCTAAGCAGATTGATTTCACACTGGCTGCTTTATTGCATTTTTATTTAATTCTTTTTCTCACTCAGATGCTCACTTGCTCCTCCTTGCCCTTACCTCAGTTTCACTGCTCTATCCTATCACCTCTTTTTTTCTTTCCTGGTGCTTTTCCTGCTTCCTCTTTGTATTTCCTGCCAGTTATCTCTCCTTCCTCTCTTTCCCATTCATCCTCCTCTGCCTTTCATTTTCTCCGTTTCCTCAAGCCTCATTTTCCTGCCAGTTCAGATTTATGCTGCTGAATTTGTGGCCCTGAGGAGAGTTGTTGTTGGTTGGTTGATGAGCTTTGTTTTGATTCGGTGTTTGTGCATTTGTGTGTGTTTGGAGTTATTTGTGCGAGTTTGTTAAAATTGTTTTGTTTTATTGTAATTCATCAAGGCTATTAGCTAGCATTTCTTAATTTACTACACAGAACTGCATTGTGTGCTCAATTTGATCAGGTAGCTTCAGTAATATTGACAGATGTCATTATGGGACAAACCTTACATTGGTCTGTTATAGAAATATTGTCCACTACCTAAAAACTGTAAAAACAATTTGACTATGTCATGTCATAGATTGAATGTTAATATAAATGAATATAAATGAATGTTACCAAACATTCTTCCAAAATTAGGCACACAATTTTCATTATTATCAACACCGAGAAAATCTTAGCCATAGTCATTTTTCTCCATAAATTAACTTTGCACAAAATGAAAAGAAAAAAAAGTTTTTTTTAAGTGTATGTACTGGACTATTTCTCAGCTGGGAACAGTAACTTTCTGGAGAGTTTCTATGATTTTTGTTGTTGCTGTAAGATTACTAGGGAGTAATTGGAGACTTCCTGGAAATCGTTGTTGCTGAAAGATAGAGGCCTGTAGAGCCAACCTTGAACAACTGAACTTGATGTCAGAGTGGCTTAGTGTTGAGGTTTCCATTTATAAACTTTACAGATATTATGTATATGTTTGTGGAAAAAGTGGAACTTTAAAACATCATTGGTTTAAAATGTGGGAACAAAAAAAAGTCTCCATATGCCTCCTAATAACATTTAGAAATGCTTAAGAGTTTTGTATGTAGCATACCACAAGAGGGTATTTTTGTTTTATTTATTTATTTATTAGTTTATTTGATAAGGACAGTGCATACTAATGAACACCCATAATAACAGGTGTTATTAGCATCCCAGCATCCCAGATTATAGCTAGCAAGCTAATATGCATCTGTAACGACAGGTACATATATTTGTTTATTAACAGATTCAGTGGTACGTTATAAGCTAACATTGTTTGACCCAGATCATGTTGATATTCTGGATCTGGTGATCCAGAAGGTTCAGAATATAGGGGATACTGGCCTTTTGGGGCTTTTGTCAGGTGACTGACCCTATGGTTTGACGGAGGTCTGTGCTCTCTGAGTGCTTCTAGTTTTTAATTGTAAAGAGCTTCTGAATGCAACTTCTTAGTCAGATTTAAACATTTAGTGACCAGCTCTGGAGACAACAGGATTTGTATTTCCATAATCAAACATTTTGTGAAATACTAGGAGGGAGTGAGGATCTGTGTGTGACTTGCATGAGGGGCTTGGATAATTGACGTGGGTTGGTCATATTTAGAAACAATTAAAACCCACACAGCTCATCTCCTACCTGTGTTCAAAGAAATGACCATTTAAACTCTTTTGTGGCCTGAAGTCTTGAAGTCATGATGAGGATAAGATGTAGAATCAAGAAGGTGAATTCAGCAGACTGTGATGTCCTCCTCCTGAAATGGTCACTCAGTTTATCATGTAAATATTTTGTAAAGAAAGGAATGGTGTGTATTTCTGTACAACTCTCTCTGGCGTTCAGCGTTTGAGAAGAGGAAGAATGTCTTGAACAGTTTTCTCACACAGCCCAGTGTCACATATACTCAGCTCAATACCTTGATTCCCCTCCCATACATGCATCTTGGGATAAGAACAGTGGCCAGGTTAAATGATCAGATTAAGAAATAACTGCAGCTTGATTCAACTGTGCATGTAACTATGAGTGTGTCTTTCTCAGTTCTAAAAGCAGTTTGGATGACTGATGCTGAACTGGGAGAAGGTCAGCTTGCCTGTGCTAACAGCATCTGCTACTGTGGTGTTTGAGTTTACAGCAGTAAGCAGTGGTTGTTCCCAATTCAGTTGCAAGTGATGAGGCAGTGTGAGGCCCCTGCTGGGTTTAATGAGGCTCCCCACAGCTCCACACAGCCTCACCAAGTCTTCCTCAGTAGGCTTGTGTTTGCACAGTACCATGCCTCACCACTAAACCACATATGCAGAGATACACACACACAAATATGTACAATCTCCCCTTACATCCTTTTAAATGTTTATTATATTTTTCTCTTGTCCAGCCATGGTCCCACATGCTCTCCAGGCATATGGCCTGTTTTTTGTTCATCTTACCCCTTCTGCTTTCTACTCATTCCTCATACCTTCTGTCAGCCCCTCCTTTTCCTCTTCTATCCACTCCCAGCAGGAGTTCTGTGTAATTGGGCTGTTGTCAACAGCACATTAGCCTGGATTAGTGGCAAAGTGACTCCTGGCTGATGCTGTTGACCCCTCCAGACACAGGTCAAATAAGGTAAAGAACGGCAGCTGCTGTCGTCACGCAGTTTTGCATGTGCGTCTGTGAATGAGAGTATTCCCACGTATTGATAAAAGACACATAAAGAAAAATGTGACAAATAGTTTACTTTCTTGTGGAGTGAGTATTTGAACATTTCCAGTCAATGGTAATAGAAAGTCCCATGTTTGTGTTTGGTGTGTACATGGCAGGGTGTGATAGTTGAGATCTCACATCTCACACATCAGGCTGGCTATGATGCAAAGGTTGATGTATGTGCATGTGCTGGCCATGTGTTACATGTAAAGACCCTGTGAAATGACAGGTAATCTTTCTGTGCAACACCTCACTTCCCCCTTATTCAGTCAACACCTCCAAGTACGCATGGTCTGTCCCGACACAGTGTTCAGGTGGGGGAGGTGAGCAATACCATTGAGTCTACTGTAACTGCTGTGTTGAATGTCTAATAGATCAGACGAGACAGCCCTGAGGTCACTGTCTGTCAGGCGGACATTTTTTCAGTCTTGCTTTCTGTTGTGTCTCTGGGTTGATGGGAGGGAAGGAATGTGTGTGGTGTGGAGGGTATACGTGTTGAGGGTGTATGGGTGTGTGTGGATGGGTGGTGGGAAGACATGTTCCTCTTCCTCACAAGAGCCTCTTCTTTAAAATTCACAACCTTGAACTATCAAATTGGTATGGACAAACCTGGCCATGACGTACCTACAGGGAACTCCTTGTTTTTGTAATGGATGCAAAGTTTACGTTTGTTGGCTGTGTGAATGGAAAAATAACATCCTTTTTTTCTGTTGTATTGCTGTAAGGAAGTATTGGTGTCCAAGGGCATTTTTGACTAAAATTGTCTGTCTCCGTTTTTGTTTTCCTTTTCCTCCGTCTTGCTCTCATTGTCTCTGTAGGCTTAGGGTGGTTCCAGAAGCACCATCCCGTCCTTGTCCATCCACCTTTGTTTCTAAAACAGAGTCACTTTTATTGCCACCCTGAGGCAGACAGAGTTAGCTAAGGAAACAGAATCCTTGTGTAAGGCTAGGTATGGAAATAAGCCTTCTGTCACAATACTCAACAATATCTCCTGCTCCCCCTCGTTTTCTCCTAAAAATAGAGAAAGGGGAGAGGAGACACCGGACGACATTGTTCTTCTTGCCCAGTTTTGTGAGAAATTAATTAATTATGAATGAGTAAGTGAGTTAGGAAAAAGGGTTTTGGATTCTATTGGTGTTAACATAATTACAATTCTCTCCTTTTTAAATGAAGGGACTGGGGCCATTTCTCCCGCCTCTCAAATGGGTTTTTATCATCTTCAATTTGGAAAAGAAAAGCTGATAAAAGCCTTTATAATGCTTTAATTTGGCATCGATTTGCATGAATCTCCCTCAGTAATTATCAACTTACCCCTCCCCTCATGGATGACAGAAACAGTAGATTCTGATAAGACAGTAAGAAATTTTATGTGTGTGTGCGTGTGTATGCCTGTAAGGGTGGGGTAACTTCTACTCTCTATCACCCATTTTTCTATTTCCATATCTCATCCTTCTGTCTTTTCATTGGGAGAGGCGTGGAGCGAATGATGGCAGTGGCAGGGGAGAGGGAACCGAAAAATCCTAAATCAAAGCACTCAATTATAGGGCTGCAGTAATTATGGGAGCCCTTGAATTGAAGTGCTCTCGGAGGAGAGATGGATAGATATATGGATGATGCATGAGGGGCGGGACAGATAGGTAAATAAATGAATATGCCACACAGAAATACAATGTAGCCTCCGGGCTTGGGATGACATAAATACACGTATTAATCGATAGGTCGCAAACCATCCTGATGCAATTAAAAGGGTATTGAGTGGAGTGGGCCACACTTGGGCTTGAAAGTGAGCTTTGCCTAGCTGTAGTGTGTCAGAGCCATGACCTGTGGGAGGGTTAATGCCCCCTTGGCCCTCACTAGCCTCTGGCCTGTGTATGTTGAAATGCTGAGGGTCAGTCCATAAAGGGACTCAAGTCTCTCCGGGGCCCTTTACTGGTCAATAAGACTGAATGAGTTCTATCAAGTACCACACTGAAACCCACCCAACTGGTAATAACGCTCTACTACTATCTGAGGAACTGTGGAAAGAATACATGTTAGTTTTGTTTTTAAAACAAATGCTGTTTTTATTTTCCTCTTGTCTTTGTCCATTCTCACCTAAATGATTATTTGTTGTTTGCCCTTCTTCTTCATTTTATGTCTATCCCATTAAATGCATGTCTCTCTGAAAAATGATAAACACATGCACAGTGGTTTTTGGCTACATGTGTGTTTACCTGTGTGTGCCAGCTTGTGATTGACTTGCTTGAAAATCCATCCTTATATTAGCAGATGCAGGAAGTTTGTCACAGGCCCGCCGCTGTGCCAGAGCTCATTTAATTTGAGGTGAAATTTATCACAGATGTTCCCTTCTCTAATCGGGCTTGAACCCAGAGAAAAACAATCTGTGTAAATGTAAAACCCAAAAAGCAGAAACTAACAGATTAAAAACCAACACACCCAAAGCAAAACATGTGGATTAAAGTTAGTGTGGGTGGGTTGGTGGATAGAGGGAGGACAGGGGTGTGCGTATGTGTGTGTGCGTGTAGGGGAATAGGGAGTATGTGTGTGTGCGGTGTACATGTGGAGGAGGGTGTGTGTGTGGATGGGTGGTGGGAGGATATGAGTACGTGTGGGGGGATACGTGTTGAGAGGGTGAATGCGGGAGGGGAGGGGGTATGTGGATAGGTGGTGGGAGGCAACAAGTGAGTGTTGTGAGGGGGGTGTACATGTTGAGGGTGTGTGGGGGCAGGGGGAGGAGAATGCATTTTAATGTTTGTGGATAGGTGGTGGGGGGGGCAAGATTTTGTGCGTAAAGGGGTTTATGTGTTGGGTACATGTTGAGGGTGTGTGGGTGCGGGAGACGAAGGGGTGGGGGGTTTATGTGTTGAGAGGGTGTGTGGTGGTGGGGGGAGGAGGGTGTGTCGGCGGATGGATGGTGGGATGACATAAGTGCGTGTGGTGTGGGAGGTGTACATGTTGAGGTTGTGTTGGGGCAAGGGAGGAGGTTGTGTGGGTATGGGTAGATGGGTGCTGGGAGGGTAGGAGTGTGTGTGTGTGTGGGTGGGATGTATGTGTTGAGAGGGTGTGTGAATGGGGGGGGGGTGTGGATGGATGGTGGGAGGGAAGGAATGTGTGTGGTGTGGAGGGTATACGTGTTGAGGGTGTATGGGTGTGTGTGGATGGGTGGTGGGAAGACATGAGTGTGTATTGTGTAGGGGATATACATGTTGACGGTATGTGGGGGCGAGGGAGGAGCTTGTGTGGGTGTGTGTGGATGGGTGGTGGGAGGGTAGGAGTGCGTGTGTGTGTGGGGTGTATGTGTTAAGAGGGTGTATGAGTGCAGGGGGGGAGGGTGTGTGGATGGGTGGGATGGGTTATGGGGTGCGCGGCTGGAGCACTGGGGTGTGGACTGATCCCTGTTGGGTGGCCGTCTGTGGGGGGCGGGTCCCCCCGGGTGATGGTGCGGGCCCTCTGCCTGTGGGAGTGGGGGGCTGCTGGCTTGCCTCTGACCTTTATGCAGGCGTGGTGGCATCTGCATGTCCACTCTGCATGTCCACTCTTCCTTGAATGTCTCCACTCTGTATATTCGGCGTGCTGTCACAGTCACTGTGTTGTCATTTAGTTGTATCTACCAATGGATACTCTCAGCTAGTTTTCTTTGTGTGTGCTCTTATTGTTCTTACTATTTTGGTATTGATTGAGATATATTGTTTCTTTTCAGCAAGTCTTTTTTTCTTTTTCTTGCTATTATTATTATTATTATTATTAATTATTATTATTAATTATAATAATTACTTATAACTTATTTTTTGCCTCACTGCAAAAAACGTGGGATATTCTCGGTCGTGCGTCTGTATTTGCGTAGTGTGTTCTTTGTAGTCCAGTCCAGGTGTGTTTTTTTCCCCTCTTTCTGTCTCCTCCGGTCAGGTCCAGCAATAAGGTGCAAATTCAAAATAAAAAACTAAAATAAAGATTTTTTCACGGGGGACTTTATACATATAAAACTCTACTCGACAAAGTAAATTAGCTCGGCACAGAACAGCAGCCAGACAATCATTCTGCCTGCTACAATGCTGTACAAGACGGGTGAAGAAGAAAAAAAAGTTAGTGTGAAACAAATGCATAAGAATTGAAAGTAATAAAACAACATTGTAGTCTTATTGATTGATGACTTATGCATTACAGAATAATTTGTATTTCCTTTTTATATGTGAAACTGTCAGTCCTTGCTTTTGGGCGTCCACAAATATTTGTCCTTTTATGTCCAGTTCATCAATTGTATGTATGCAGCCTGCATTAAAAGTTGGTGCTCAGTGGATAAACGGATGGGACACTGCTGTACCTAGAGCACAGAGTTGGGCCTTATGCCTGTGATTAATGTGCTGCCGTCTGGGCTGACAGTGTCAGAGGGAGTGATGCGTTGGGATGAGCTCCACAGCGGCCTGCTGATTTACTGGCTTCCATTTCCACTGGTGTAAAGTCAATCTCCATGGAAGGTCAGTCGCCCCCACATGCACATTAGCGTCTTTTAATCCCCATCCGTCAGAGCAGGCTAGCTTTATGTAGGCGGGGACTAGAATACATGGATGAGATTTTTCATGAAAGTGACCTGGATACACCCTTTTTTTTGTTTTTGTTTGATGGTTATATAATCTCCGGCTATGTTTATTACAGTCAGCGGTCTCACAGTCTGAGAGTTACTTAGGTGCTTTTTTGGCAAATTTACATGTGCCTCTTAGTAAAAGATGGCCTCTGTCTTGCCTCTACTTTAAAGGCCTGATTGGTGGAGTACTGCAGTGATGAAATGTCTTTTTGAGAGGTTCTCTTATCTCCTTCAGTCAACATTGGACTTCTGCTCAGGTTTAAGAGTCATTATGGTTTGAATATTTGTATAAATGCAAGTCCTATCTCTAAGATTAATTTAGATTTTCCAAACTTCCTGTGCAATTCAATTACTTTACCCAAACACTTTTTGGAAAGCAGCTCCTGATGAAGAGAACCATCATCTGCCATCAATAAAACAAAACAAAGAAAACTAGAGACAACTTTTGGAAACATTTCCGTGTTTGCGTATTCATCAAACATGAAACAACTTAATCATTCATCTAGATTTGTTTTTCAGGGCTTTTTACTAAGAGTAAATCCAATATTCAACCTTTTGTAACTTTTTCCTGGTCTCTAACATCTTCTTAGGGAAACTGCTAAATGCCACACTGTTCACCATCTGGTCACTAAATTTGCTCAGTTTGTTGCTGGTCATGAATAATGCAGAACCTTTTCTCTGAAACCACTACATGCTATAATAATTATTAGTTTTAATGGGTTAAGTTCCATTTATGCTCCCTTATGAACGTAAATAGGGACGTCTGTTTCAAACTTTCTCATACGTCTCCTTCCTCATACTGCATTTTTTCCTTCCCGTTCCTCCTCTTCTTCTTCTTTTCTGGTTTGTTTCTGCTCAGCACTGCCCCCGCGATTTCCGGTGGTATTGCTCCGCTTTCTGCGTCCAGCAACGGATGGCTAAGCTCCTGGAAAATTGAACAAATTACATGTGTAACTGACGCAGGAGACGGACAAAACTGTCGTTCCGTCTGTGTATCCGTCTTCTGCGTTGAGGAGTTTAATTTTCAATTATGTCCTTCCGCATTATATATTTTTATATATTGTAATCTGTTATATTTTTATATATTTACATATCTTTAGTAAGATATAAGTTCCTGTTGCCTATGATCTTTGGCAAGCTTTTAGATTTCAAAAGCATGGCCAGTTTAACAAAAAAATTGATAGATGAATAAATAGATGGTGATGATCTGCTTGCTTTTTTTTTACTTCCAGATATTCTTGCTCTTGTTCTTGCTGTGTTGTACACTTAATATGCCAGCACCCAGTAAGTATTTCCCAGGAGCCTGTCTGCTGGGCGATGTCAACAGACTTTTGCCCAATTGATTAACCAGTTAATTGATAAGTGTCTAAAAAGCCTCTTGACCAGCTAACTTAATAGTGTCATCCATATTTCTTGCCTCATCTCTTTCTTTCTCAACTACAAAAACATAGTTTTTTCCTTTCACCAACTCTCACTCTTTGTCTTTTGTAGGCTTTGGGTTCTCAGATTACCATATAGTCTCTTGGCTCCTGAAGGAAGAAAACAGGAGACAGGTAATCTTTTAATCTCCCCTCAATCTTCTGCCTTCTTACATCATTCTCTGCTAAAATATTTCCTATTCTAATCGGCTCCTATGTGTGTCACATCTCTCGCAGCCCAGCTTAATACTGCTCTATAGATCCATCACAATCACCAACAATTGAAGAATATTTAATTTTTTCCTTCTTTTTTGCTTTCTTGAATTCAAATGCAGATTTTTTTTCTTTTACATCCTCCACTTCTAACCTAGGTCTCTTCTTGTCCACCCCTTTATTATTTTCTTTCCCCTACATTTTTCTCCTTCCTTCTTCCCCCCCCCCACCTCCTTTCCTTTCCCTTCATTCTTTGCCTGGAGGTTAGCGCTAAACGTGCATCATTCAGCAAAAAACAAAAGTAGTGAATTGATTGGGTTATCAGCTGCTGTTCTGGTGGACCCTTTGATCAGAACTGAAAAGCAGCGCTACATGTCAGAATTCTGCTTCAGCAGCTCTTTCTGAGTTTTACAATTACTACACGGCGTGGTCACATCCAAAGTTTCCCCTTCCTCTCTCCCCACAGTCTTGGGGTTATAGCCTACAGCAGTGAGCATTATTACAGCTCATTCAGCTCTCTCCCCACTGTGCATTGAGCTGGGAGATTCTGTAAGGCTGCTGTGGTAAGCTTGCTGCAATCATTGGTGCTGCTTTAACCAGGATGTCATTACCCACACAGGACTCAAAGTGCATGTAGAGATTCACCCTCTGCTTTTGTAAAACAATACAAAAAAAGTTCATCTTTGTCCAAGTTGACCTTGAATCCAGACTGAGGAAGCGGCGAAAGTTGCCTATTCATTAATAAGTAAGCAGTGCGTAGCAAGGCCAGCAGGTCAGCACAGAGCAGTGCTGTTTGCTTCACTCTACTTTTCTCAGGTTTTCGTATAACCTGCAAGGTCAACGGCAACAATAGAGTTGAGATTGGCTCTATTTTGACCTGAAGAGTGGCAGGAGTTCACACATTAGATTAATGGTCACTGTATTACAGTAAGCACACATTTGAGGAAACCACTTAAAGAGAACAATGAAACAGAGCCTCACATAAAATCAAGGAAGTTCACAGGAAAAAAAAACACTGAGGATTTCGAACACACACATACATGTTAACTTGATAAGCACGTGTGCAATAAAACAATGGGTAGCTCTTTTCTTTTCTCTGCAGAAAGCCTAAGGGTCTAGGCTTCTAAACAGTCATCTCACTTCCTCAGTAATTGGCTGGCTGGTACTTAAGGCCAACAGCTTTTAATAAGCAATAGAGGCAGAAGCCAAACTGACAATAACAGCTGCCCTACATCAATTATTGGATACATATCCATCACTTGCTGACTTATATGTGACCCCAGGCACCTGCCAGCTAATGTATTGACTGGCCAGCTCTCCCCAGTGCAAGTGACAAGTTCCATTTGCAATCACATTTATTAAACAGCTGTTAGAATGAGTGAAGGTCTCCACTAGCTTCAGTACTTATTAATCTGAAAACCTCCAAAGAATGGATGAATGTCTGAAGTGGACAGACATGCAGAGGAATGCTATGGAATGATTTAAGTTTTTTTCCCCCACCATCTTTCCCAAGTAGATGTTGAGTGCAGTGTTGTTACCAAAACATAAACTATAAACTGCTTTTAACTGATTTGTTCTGTTTTCCCCTCGCCCAATAAACACCTACACAGAAGCTGCCTGTAACACATGTTGACCCAAAAGTATCCGACTATGAGCCCACAACCAATAACAAATAGGCTAATAGAGGAAATCAAAAGGCTGCTGACTCACAGTTAATTTTGATAAATTATGGTTTAAAAATCATGCTCTCACTTTCAAAAAGATGATTTAGTTCAGGAAGACATAAAATTACTAAATTTAAGATTTGATGTTTTAACCAGTGACCACAACCAGTTAACTCAGCTGGCCAACCAGCTGTACTCCTGCTGGAAACACTGACATCATCAACAAACTAACGTGATGATAAAACAGCTGTTTTATTGACATGTTAACATAAACCAATAACTTTGTAAACAACTAGCATGTTCACCACTAACTGGCTCGTGTGGCTCAGACTTAAAGGGTTTACTGGGTCTCTTACTCGAAACAAAACCTTGGTGATGTGAAAGCCGTACAGATAACCAAGACTTCTACCACCATCATCCATTGCAGCTGATGAAGGTCCTGCTGTGGCAAACATGACAATCTCTTTTTGAACGTTTCAGTGTCCTCTTCTTTTATTTGACCCATTCAATGGCGCAGTTTCTCTATGCCTCCTCTCCTTGGTTCTTGCATGTAGTTGCATCCACTGGCACAGAACCAAAATGGGTTTAAAATATCTGATTAGTTCAGGTTAATGTGTTTTATGGGCCGGTGGTCAGGAAAGAAAGTTCTTCGCTGACTATTTGGTTGAAAAATTACTTAGGCACAGGGACCGGAGCAAAAGGGGAGGTGTTAGAAAATTTGAGCAGGCTTGCCAAGTGTTAGTTGGACCACCATTCTGCTGAGTTTAATGGACAAGTCAGACCAATAAATAAACCATGTCAGCCCAAAAACATGTCGACCCATTGGGAAAATGCCCGGTGTGCCCAGTGGCCTGTCTGTCCCTGTCTACATCAAAAGAATAATTTTCATGGTGTGTTCTGTATGATGAGAAAAACGGCCAGTGAAAATAGATCACGGAAGTGGTCGCACTGCATATTGCTCAAGATATGCTGCCTTTTTATATGGTGGAAAAGCCCGGCTTCATTTGCGTTATTCAATTTGTTACATTATATATTTTGTTTAAAAAACGGTACATTTACATGCAAAAGAATCAAGTTTTATGTAATTTCTAAAAAGTTTGATATGTTTAAAATGGAAAAGCCCTCATAGCTAACTAAGTTTTTGTTGCATATATTTACAGATATTGATTTTAAAATAAGTTTAAGAAAGCACAGAGTTTAACTATATATGATAATTTAATACATTAAAAAAAAAATATTTAGGAGAAATTATTCAAATAAATTGACATTTACACGATAAAATCAGTTACTGGTTTTGAATGTTGGTTTCAATTAATTTTGGATTAATTGCTTAGCTCTAGCCATGACCAGCACTGACCAGACTCACGTGGGGTGGGGTGCCTGCAATTGTATGTTTTAGTTTGCACCAGTGTTTTTAGTAAAGGGGGATAGAAAAAGGAATCAGTCAGTTCATGTGCACAGTCAGCACTTTTGTAGCTGAGGTTGTTTGACTGACTGTGCTTTACACCTGTGTCACCTCAGCTGTAGTAACCTACAGGGGAGGAGTGGGAGGTTTGCTGACTGTCTTGTTATTTGAAAGCAAGTCAGCTAATCCAAACAAATTAAACCCCACAAATAAAATAATTTATGCAATGATCCCTGAATACTGTATTCCCAAAAAATATGAACATTTTGACAAAATATGCCTATGTAGAAAGTTCTTTTTATTTTTATAAAGGAAATGTATATTTATTTATTTAAAAAAAAGTTTTTATTCAAGCTTTTTCAAACACTTAGGCCACTTATTTATTTTTATCTGTTTATCCATTGGTATTATTTGTTCTTTAAATGGCCATACATATGATATTTATATTGGCTAATACTACTGTATATTAAATAGATAATCATTCATTCAAGTCAATAAAGCAAAGGCTATTGTCTGATGTCAGACAGCACACCGTCACTGAAAACACTTGCTGACAGTTTATATTTTGACTTGTAATCATCTCCACTGACACTGTCCAACCCAGGATGTGTTTCTTGTACTTTTGCAAGGGTTTTTGCTTTAGAGGACGTGGTGGAGTATCGGGTGTAGTGGACATTTTTAAAAGGCGCTCGTTTTGTGAGTAGTGCTAGTGTGGGCTGTCTTTAGACAACCGTGACAGCAACACGCAGGCAGCCAGACACAGAGCGGGATCGTGAATCTCACCACAACAATTTAGCTGGCCTTAGTATTACCTGTTTTATTTTATTCATTGTTAGATTTAAGGTTGATATGTGGGACGGATGGCAACCCTAGCTGCAACGTCCCGGATGAAAAAGTTGTATAGTGCCGTTCCTCAGTGACAGGATGCTGCTGGGCAGTCATCAAACAAGTCTGAAATGCAGAGTTTTAAGGTCAAAAAGGGACATTGTGTGTCTTTAACCCTTTCATGCATGAATTATTAAGAAACAGTGCCACATGTTTGTTTTTTTACACACAATAATCTACTTCCA
>JAOXYM010000014.1:11134834-11154768 GCA_028567055.1 Leptatherina wallacei | reverse complement strand
AAAAAGCTGGACTTTACCACTGATTTAATCTGGCGATCTAGTTTAAAATCACTGTCCAATTTAAAACCCAAGTTAGTCATGTCATATATCATATGTGTCATATATATATGTCATATATATGTCACATATCATGTCTCCCCTCCTGCTGCAGCATCAGCACAGCTTTGCCTCACAAGCTGCAACACTGTCTGAGTTTTTTTTCCTTCCAGAAGTCTGTTGTATCTTTGGAATGTGCTGTAGAAGATGATATGGACATTTATACCTACAAGGTCCCGTATGGTGTTGTTAAAATCCAGCATGGATTCAGTTCTGCATACTACCCTTTACAGAATAGCTACTTCCACATTATCTGATCCAGAAAGTTGGAAACTAAAAATAGAACAGTGCAAAATCATGTGCAGTCAGAATGAAATAGGTTACAATTATATTTTTTCCTCTGTTTTTTACATAGGCAACTAAATATTGATATTAAGTTTTAATAAAAATTCACATAGTTTTATGAAAAAGTCATGGACCAGCAAAGCTTCATGATTTTATTTGACAAAGTTATTGAATATACTAATTTCAAAACACTGTTCTAGTGTCAAAAGACCAATACTTTCTTTTTTTTTCTTTTTTTTTGCCTACTAAAACTGACGAAACCTAGACTAAAACCTTTTTGAGTTTTTGTCGACTAAAACTGGATTAAAACTACCACATATCAAAATGACTAAATGTGATTAAAACTAATATACATTTTTGTCAAAAAGACTAAGACTAAGAGTGTGTCTCAATACCTAAGTGCACTGGAATGTAGTGTGAACTAAGCACTTTCGTGGGTAGGTGTCGACTCAAATGGAACACTGGCGTTTTGCGCTTACCATACACAAACTATCACATGAATCATTTGAAACATGTAACCTTTCTATGTCTAAACTGGCTAAAAAACTGCATACATTTATGTGTCCTAACTCTACTGAGTCAGTGTAAGTCCTTCGCCTTCCTCTACGTTGGCAAAATGGCATCTGTTTAGTGCGAGTAGTGTCCATCGTTACTCACTGGATGTTGTCCGTAATTAGGGCAGCATCCGGGTACTTTCAGAGCACTGAATTGTAGATTAAATTTAAGTGTGAACGCACTATGCACTTAAACATAGTGTTCAAAAGGGTGCAAGTGTGCTGATCGAGACACACCCAAAGACTAAAACTAAAATGACCGCCAAAACCAACACTTCACAGTAGTTACATTTACATGGAGCAGTTTTGATCAAGTTGAATGTCCAATCAGAATAAAAATGCGTCGTGTAAACATGTGAGCTGATCCAATCAGCCTCAGTCGGAAAGAAATTTCAATCTGATCGACAGGGGTGGTTTAAACCTCTTCGCGATTGGATCAGCAGGGACAAAAAATAACCATGTATACACTCATTCTGATCGTTTCTGTGGTGGATGTTGTTTCTGTGCATGCTTGAACCACATGGGGGTTTTGAATGTGCACCATTACTGGTTCAGCAAAGAAACCCAAGAGGACATCACTGGAGAAAGAAACAAAAAGAGAGAGAGAAGGTGAGAGAGCAAGAGATAATATGAGTCAAGATCAAACCAACTTTTACATGCTGGAAAGAGAGAAGAGACAGTATGCAAGATGGATGCTGAGTTGGTTGTCGTAAGGGGGTAATTCAGTGAGAAAAATCTGGCAAATTAGACTTGAACATAATAGAACAGAGAAAAGCATAGTTTAAGAACTGCAGAGACCAAGAAAACCTTTCTTGATCGAAAAGATTATTTGACCTTTTTCCCTTTTTGTTTGGCTTCAGAAAGACCCTAATTCTACCATGTGGCTAAACTCTGGCTGAAGCTACCTACCCCACGATCAGACTCAGATTGACAGAGGGATCATCCAGTTGCCAGCCAAGTGTTTTCTTTTTTTCTTTTTCAACAAGGCTGTGCCTTTCTCTCTATCTCTCTCTCTCTCTATATATATATATATATATTCCAAGGACAACTTTCAATAAGTGATTTTCCTGAGAGTTAAATTCCCCAGGTTTTTGCAATAAAAGATCTGTTAACAGGTTTTTGGCAAAAAAAAAAAAGTTGAACAAATCCCTTTATGATTCCACAGGGACATGGAAGCCTGATGAATTGACTTAAGTCATGTCATTTGGATCTAGCACTTGAGATCATGTTGGTTAAGGATAATCAGGAATACTTGAACATCCAAACACCACATTGTCCAGCCAAACTGTTGACAGTTAGTTGGAACATTGGTAATGTAATCACCAGGTTTTCACGCAGATGATGAATGCTGTATTTAATGAGAAAAGATTGAAATAAGACAGCAAATCTATATCAATGTGATACTCTTTTATTATGTCAATATCCTTTTTTGGTTAGTTTTTCACTTCAGCAAAGATTAATTATTTGTTTCCCTACTGATGAATGGCAGTAAATGTTCAGTGTAATGTTGTGTATTAGAACCCTTTATTTACACTAGACTGTTAATGTTACATCTTGGATCTTAGAAACCTAACGGAACATGCTGTGACTCCCCCTTTTCCCCTACTCCCTGGAAAGACCAATTAAACGTATAAATCAAAGTTCTGAGTTGCATTTTATGAAAAGAAAATGCAAATTTGACAATGCACCAAACATCAAATTATCGCTAATCAAAACAAAACTTTCCGAATATAGAAAACAAAAGATGTTTAGAATCACTGTCAAGCCTTAAATCGTGCAGCTTCCCCACTTGAAAAGGATGGATTCATCTGCGCAGCGTTTATCAGCTGGAATTCCACTCAAGACCAAACAGTTTCTTCTTTTGCCTTCCTTTTATTTTCCAACGTTTCAAAGACAATTCATCTTAATAGTTGATGCAGGTAAAAAACTGTTTAACAAACCCACAGACAATAAAGAAATTATAAATTCTGACATGTATTCTAACTTTACATAAACCATCATTTTTAAACAAAGTTAACAAAAGAAACACCCACATTAAGCACTAAACCCCAAAGGATACTTAAATAAATAGGATATAATCTAACTTGTATTTTCCAAAAACAAACATTTCTAAAAATATATTAAAGTGCATTGTTTCAAATTATTTGAATCCCTAAATATTTATTTCAAATATAAACCCACATCAACATTCAATGCAAAACATCTACATAAACAAAAATATAAGTACTTCACTTTTGAACTGAAAATTCTTAAATTAATTTAATATTCACAGAATGATCATCAGTCGCCTTAAATGAACTCAGGAGGTGGGAAACAAATGCATGAATGAGTCACTGGTTGGGGCGATGGCCCGGTGGCTAAGCTAACGCTAGCATGCCCGCAACAACCCGAGCAATTACATGACGATCACAGTCAGTCTTTAAATCACTGTATTCTTCTGTCTTACCGGCTGCCTCTCTGCCTTGTTTTTCCGGATGTCTCCAGTCGTGCACAGGCCACCACATAAACCAATCTTTTTCTCTCTCCAGGTAACCCCAATCACTTAATTAATTTAGTCTGAATACTAGGATACTGCGCGTCGTTTTTTATGGCCCAAGACCGAGAAATTAGTTCTGGATTCCTGGATTAAAACTCCTCCCTCTTCTTCACTGAAAGATTGACTTCACAATCACAAAACATTCAACATCCTTTTACTCTGAGGGGAGGGGAGATAAACCTGCCATATCAGTGCAAATGTGACCAAAGGTCATAACTGTTACTCTCTGTATGTATTCATTTGTAAGGATAAATGAAGAAAGTCAGAACAGGGAGAAGACAGATGGAGGCCCAGTGGTGAAGGCGACACTGTCTCCTTACGGTCTCCTCAAGTGGGCACAACCTTGGCCCTCTTTCTGACAATCTCTTGCCTGCTTCATGACGCCCAGAGGGGCACTGTGGCATCCAACAGTCCAGCAGCTGTTTTTGGGAGCCGTCCCCTGCTTAACCTGGCCTCTTCTCACCTCACTCCTGAGGGAGGAGTTCAAGGATCAGACTCCCATGTTGAACTGCTTCTTATTGCTCAATGTACCTGCTGATAGGATACATCAAGCAGCGACACAGTGAAGGACGTGCTCCTTCTGCAGAAGATTTTTAGAATAAAGGCATGGAGGACAAAGTGCGTGAGTGCTTTGTATATTGTGTGTCTGCATGACACTGCATCTGCAAATGTATGTACTGTGGGACTCAAACAGCAGAAATAACTTGAGGCCTTCTCTGCTATCACAGCTCTGCTCAGTGATCCTGCTCCGACCTTCTATCGTGAACCTCTCACTGCACATCATTCAGAATAAATAACATTCACGTCCAAGTGTAAGAAACTCTGGTCTTGACCAAATTGTGGCCTCTCTCAGTCAGCTGTGGGAGGCCAGGGTAAAAGAGTGTGGGGTGGTGAGTGCTTGCATGTGTGTTTGCTTGTTGCTGTGAGGACTACAAGCTTATATAAGTGGGAATGTGAAAACAATGAAAATGATTCTTTTTTTGTTCTTGTGTGTGTGTTTCTGTATGAGAGGATGTATTTTTGACTGGAAACTGCAGGGGTTGGATGACACCAGCAATATGTATGTGTTTTGTTTCAGTGAGGTTGCTTGTATGAAATCCCTAGACTTTGTGTTAATAAATGACAAAATATAAATAACAAGATATTACACCCCTCTTTGTTCTGTCACTTTAAATTAGTCATGGGTATGTTATGAACAGTTCTCAACAATTTAATTTAGCTTTTCATTTTTTGAGTCAAACATATGGTTAATTCTGGGCTTTTTGCCTCTGTATACGTTGCCTCTCCTGGGCAAAGTGCCCACTTCGTCTTTGGGCTCAAACAGGGTCTCCCAGGGGATAGGCACAATACCATCACCTACTTAGACCTCTGATTATGCATTGCTGGGACTGCTGTTCGATTGTGTTTATATAATGACCAACACTATATATGACTATTTAATGATGTTTTCTCTGCATTGCAATAATGCTTATTTTATGCATGGGTGCAAGACAAAGTTTATTATGTTTCTCGCCAATCAATAGAAACTTAAATTTATACATAGAGATTAGCATAGTGAATAACAATTTAGTGGAAAAGTGGATCGATATCACTCAAAATAAGTTGGATTCAGACAAATCCTCTCAGGGGGATTTCCACCCAGATTAGCCTCTGACTCACTAAAGGGAGAAACAACATTTCCACAGGGGATAGCAGGCTGAGAAGTGTAAGGGATTTTGAGGAGGAGGAATTAAGAGTTTGAGATTTTTGACATTTTCATACATGGAACAGTTGGAGAGAAAAAGGGTGATGGAAGCATTTGGAGGGAGGTTGATGGTGATGAATAAGGGGCTGGATGATGGAGAAGAGCAAGGATGTAAAGGATTAGCAAGGATGATAGAAAAACACAGGAAAAGTAAGGAGATAGAATTAGAAAGGATAAGAAAGACAAGATTTGAAATAAAGGAAAATGGGAGCCTGAGATGATGGAAAGGATTGGACAAGAGAAAGAGGAGCAAGCATGGAGAGGGTGCTCGGTGGGGAAGTGGGGTGCTAATTCAGAGAATGGATGTGAATAGCAGCCAAAGCATTTTTGTATTAACATAATTAACAGATGGTGTTGGTGATTAGGTTACATGCAATTCAGGAAGCCAGGGTTGTTAGCTGAGTGTTAAGGCTGTGCATTCTGTCAGCCATTAAAAAGATCGGAAAAGAACAATGTCGGAGGGGAGAATTAAATCAACAACACCTACTCATATTTAAACACACAACTGTGGGGGAAGTGGGGTGTATCCACACACTCGCATAAGCAAAGATGCATGTGCGTAAACAAATGCACTTGATACACACACTCTTTACACAACTATAATGCGATCAGTAATGCGCACTAGACTTAAAATGCATTGTTTCTGTTTTCTTTTTTTTTTGTTAGTGTACCAGCGAGGAACATAAAGGCATTTTATGAGCCATGGCCCACTTTCAAAGCTTTGTCTGCTATAAATGCAGCTTTGATAGGAGAATAGTGACATGCTGCGAGAAGAAGTCTCTTTGTGACTCAGTAAAATATAAAAATAGTCCTGTTGGCTCACTAATGTGAACATGGTGATGGCTTTTGTTCTGCATGTTATTGTCTGTGACTATGGACAGAGAAATTTGTGTGTGTGTGTGTAAGGCAGCAGAGAGATTACACCTGGTTTAGCTTCAAAGCAACTGCCATATTTATGCATTTATATGTATGTTTTGTGTTATGCTTTAGTCTGGCATGCTGAATTGCTTATACAGCACGGTTCCCACAAGTTGTGATTCGGTCTTTCACCTGTTTGATATTATATTGTATTACTCACTTCATGTTTGCTGCCATGTGAGCGTGTCTGTCTGTGTTTGTGTCTGTCTATATCTCTGTCTGTCACATCTGCCAATTGGTTTGTTTTCTCTGTACACTAACAACTGCGAGTTGACTTCTCTGATAAGTCTGTGCTCCATGTGAACAGACAGACAGACTATACAGTGGAAACAAACAGTTTGCCTTGAAGCAATAGGTGTGCACATGTCTCTATCTGCATGTGTGTGTGAGATCATACGTGTGTTTGCGTGGTGTCTGTGACTTCAAAGCAATCTGGTTTTAATGACCGTGGGATATTGTCCAGCATGTAATTCAGACAGGCAGGCGTGTGTTTGGATGATTTTGAATACGCATCAGTGTGTATGCTTATTTGGAAGCTGGGCTGTATCCAGACAATCTTGAGAGTGTCCTTGTCCAGTGGGAACTGTCGTGATTCTGACTGGCCCTCTGGTGGTTTGCAAATCAATGTCAGGTCCTCAAACTCAGACCAAAACTCTGACTGTGACTACCAGTTTCCTGGAATAATCTACTCCCCTTAAATAACCTCACATGGTTTCAATGACTTTTGCTCTGTCATCAGGCAAGTTAGCGTGTGACGGTACTGGGTGAATCTGTCAGCTCAAGGCTGCTTTGATAATATGAAATGGGTCATTGAGTGTCAGTTTTTCCTTTTGGCTCTATGTGTTTGTACTTTTAAAACACAAGAAGGATTAGGGGTTCATTAGTGGTAGAAGATTTTACCCACAAGTACCAGTCTCTAGACTCAACCTGAGCCTTTCTTTGTTACTGTTGTGTCTTGTCCTTAAGCACAGGCTCATAGTAATAACAGTTTGGTTTGTAAGAACCAAATATACTTGTAAATCTCTTGTTTCAAAGACAGCATATTATATAACTCTTAACACACTTGTTGGCAAAACTAATGTGTTTTCTTAATGTTTACTCTCCAAAGAGCTTTGTTAACTATACTAAATTGATTCCATTAACTGTTTACTAAAATGAAATAAAAAGTTGATTTCTTTGGATTTAAAATGCAATTTAATTGAAAAGCATATTAAAATCCTGGATATATTCTACAATCTGATTCCCATTTGATAAGGCAAGACCTATTTGACCATGAATCCCATCTCACAAATGCAACTGCTGATCCCCTTTGATGTTGGCTAAGAATAGTTTCATAGGTAACGGGAGACAAGTATGAAAATTAGGGGAGTTAGAGGACTGCAGCACCCTCACACAGATGAGAACGAATGGACACCTTCACCAAACAAAAGTGTTTTTTTTCTTCAACATAGCTTGAGTTGATCTCAACAGTAAGTTCTACTAACTACAGGAATATGGATGGAACAATTCAGTGGCTCGGTTTTTAGCTAAAAAAATCTGACCAAACTTGGTAATTCTCAAGTTTTTTTTTTTTTTTTAACAGGTTGACAACTTGTCATACCATCCAACCATTAAATAAATGTATCGGCACAGCATCAGCTCTAGCCTTATCCTGCCGTCCTCTATAGCACCTTAGGTCTCATGCCCACTTCCATCTGTACCCTCGCCTGTAGCCTAACTTCAGAGTGGAATCGATGCAGCATTAGAGTGATGGTGTGCTGTGGCTGTGCTTGGGTCATTTTATGGTGTGGACATGGAAATAGAGGATCAATCAGAGCCATGATATCTTATTACTAACGTTAATTTACCCAGAGCGGTATGGATCTGTGCATTAGCCTAGCTGAGCCTTGATTTAAGGCAAAGTGGAATTGAGTGTGGATATGATTGTGTGTGCATGTGTATAGGTCAGTGTGTGTGATAGTGCTTTTGAGATTGTATGTTGTGACTTTTCATGCATGTCTGACATTTACATGTTTTGAGGTTTGCTTCATTGCCTACATTGACATGAATTTTTATTTCATTTGATTTGTTTATTTATTTTTAATTCCCCATCAGCTTACTTTAAAGGGATACTATGTAACTTTTAGCCACGAAGGGTCCTAAACCTTTAATTTCCCCCAAAATTAAACTTTTGACCCAAAAATTACACTAATGTGATTAATTGATGATTTCTGGGGTCGATACAATGTTTGACACGTGTTGACGTTCCGAGGGGGGCTTCCCTCTTCAGAAACCAGACATTGTAACTTTGCATGAGCGGATCTGTCTCTCATGGATCATGTGACCTGCAGCGCTTTGCTCTACAGCTATAAAACACAGTTGTCTGTGCTTAATGCTACTCTTCCCTTGAAAGTTTCTCAAATCTGAACAAAGTAAAAAGGTGAACACTGTATCTGAGGAGGCCAGAAAGAGAAAGACTGTTTAATGTTGCAATAGTGTCCTGTGGCCTGTGGGAAGTTACAGGTTTAGCCCCCTAGTGGCCAAAAGTTACAGAGTATACCTTTAACATGTATTGTTTGAAATATTTGCTACATGATGTTTAAAATGAACCTGAAATCAGCAGTATTCTTCATCAAAGGACGGCGAGGAATTATAACCAGTCCTGATCTTTGTCCTTTAATCCAAGTCAAGCCCACATAGCTTCACTTATAACGGTAAACTCAAGTAGAGTTGGAACTGGTCATCATTCACCCACACCCTGTAGCTGTTTCCTTCTGGGTTTATTTCCTGGTGAACAATATTTCTGAGCAATGTGGCTCACCAGAGAGGGGTTCCCCCTGATAGAATGTTTTATTCATCTGGCCTGTCAATGTTTCTTCAGAAGACCAGTATGTGAGTATGTGTGTGTGTTTAGTTGCTATTTGGGTATTTCTGTTTGCATTTCCATCTCCCTCTCTCTCTGTAGTGTATCAATGAATTTGTGCATGTGTTTGTGTGGGTGTTTCATCCCTGGAGAGATGAAAAGCCAGAGACCATATGCTCTGCAGCAGTAGGCCACAACAGACAGCACTGAGTTGAGTTCAACAATAAGGATTGCCCAGTGGCTGAGGGCCAGCTGGAGGTTCATTTGGATGAGTTGCCTGGTTTGTTAGTTGCCAAATTGGGCTTATGCCTGAAAAAAAATAGTTTTTACCTTAATGCTTGTAGCTGGCCTTAGGCCTGTATCTTTGTTTGTCTGCTGTGCTCTGCTCTTTTATTTGCACATGTCGACCCATGCATTGTATGTCCTTCTTTGTTGTTGCATGAACTACTGTGTTTTCTACCGTTGTCTTGATGACTCCTTATGCAACTAATCTACTAATTATTATTTTAGTTTATTGATTAACTGTGTTGTTTAGAAGCTGTCTGATAGTGTCAGTTATTATATTTCATAACAAAATTTTGCTTTGACAGCTGTCCAAAACTGAAAAACATGTAAGGCTCCACACTAGATTTTTATTTTCAAAAGTCACAATAGCTCAACTGGAGTAAAAAATTAGAAAAGTTACATCTTTTCTCGAATGCCAAGCCAAATAAGTGTAGTCCCAAATAGACACAGGGAAGTACACAGCTATGAGTAATTATTTTTGCAACATCTGCACAGCTATTTGGATTTGTAATTGAGGTCCCATCTAGCTTCACACCCTACACTACTAACTTTCACATTCAGGGAGCTGCTGCCATGGAAAAAATAAATACAGAGACAAAAAAATGGGATTTTGTTATCCCAATAGATGCATTTTCATCTTCTGTCAATCAATCAGTTACTAATTGCGGCAGCTCTAATCAGCCAGCAACAAAACCAAACACTGATGTCCTGACTTAAGACCTTGTTGTCTCCACAGACAGGGAAAAATAGCAAATAACCTCATAAATAATGCATTTTTTTTTGTGAGTTACTTCAAATGTTTCTTGACTCCCATTGCTAAAAGACCAATAGCTTGCCTCAACAATATTGAAAAGAGACCAATTAGATTTTTAGATTACTAGTAAAACATGTAGAACATGAAGAATATTACTAGTTAGTACACTTTTTTGCATTGCACAATTGAATAGTAGGACAACAGCTAGTGGCACTTCTGCATGTTGTTGAAGTAGATAAATGACAACCCATCAACATGCCCACCTAATATTAAGGAACAGAAAGTGACCTGAAAGAAAATCACTTGTTTGACAAAACTCCTTCTTTTTTTTTCCTGCACTTTCTTCTTCACTTTCCTCACAGCTTTTCACTGTAATCTGCATGACAAATCTATAACATTAATTTTATCAGTTCAACAAGCTGGGCTTTTGTTTCGAAGTTTTTTTCGAAATTTTTAAGGCTCTTTGAATTTGGTTCTACTAATCTAAATTTCCCTCATGAAATTGCTGCAGTGGAAGGTAACCACAGCAGATCTGCCAATGTGAAAGTCTTGCAACAGCAAATTTACAGGAGCAGTTGAGAAAACAGGATTTAAAAGAAATACAAGCAAATAAGTATTTTCCATTTATTATGCAGCAATGAGTGGTTAACTTTATAACACTGTGGTAATGTTTGATTGCTACTCTGCCAACTGAATACCATTGTACTAAAACAATGAACTTTGCTGTTGAACTAAACCCCTTCTGTCTTCATGGCTGAGACATCAGACCAAAGCCCCAAACACAAGTGATATAAGATGCTTTTTGATATCAAGCTACCCATTTAATCCTTTCATGCATGAATTATTAAGAAATGGTGACACATGTTTATTACATTCAATATTTTACATCTACACACATATACAGTGATGCTTTTTTAAAATTTATAAGTATAGTACTGATGATAGAACCATTAATCCTAAAACTTTCCAGTCCCAAAGTAACTTACTGGTAGTTCACAAATTCAAACTTCTCCACAAATATAAACATTAGTGAACCATGTAATTTTCACATATTCTTTTAAATTAAGCACTGCAATGCATCAAAAATGAACTATTTAATGCTGATTTAAGTTAGTCTAACATATATCATTAAAAAGCACTATGTGCTATTTAGGAATTTCCACTCCTACAATGACACTTAGAATACACAAGTGTGGCATGCACATGGATGAGATGGCAACAAACCTTAAATGTACAAACATTTTCACACTAATCTGCCTGTGGGTAATGGCAGCATGCACAAATCCAGAGACAACTTCATTAACAACATACTTAATGCCACAGTGGTGTTCCTGGGTCTCAGCAAAGATTGTGTGGTAAGAGTATTCTTACAACACATTGTTGAAAGACAGGTTTAATTTAGGATCAGAAAAAATAATCTACTCCAAGAACCCATGCATGCAGCGGTAAGTACGAATATGCTTAATCAAAATAAAACAGTTTGAAGTATATATCCATATTTTCTGAGTAATAAAACTCTAATTATTGATCACAGATGTTTAGTTGCTTTAACACATTTTTAGGGAAGCGGTCATGTGCTGACACATGAAAATTTTGCTAAATTCCCTGTTTATACTGTAACCACAGTTTGGCGGCTTGCTGCTGTGAATACCACCACAGTATTTATTCACATGCCAACCTAATTCCATAAGTAACTACACACACAACTTATCTTTTGATTTATTGTTTATGTCCTCCCATATAAAAATGCTCCCTTGTCTGTTACTGGTAAAAAAAAAAAGATAGCGTTTTAAATGCATGATTAAGTACTTTGTGCACAAGGCCATCTTAAATGTAGGCAGGAATATGGCAGAACTTTACAGAAGCACCTGCAAACCACTCAGACACGCAGATACATTATATCTGTATTCTCTTGTGTAATAAGAGAGGGCAATCAATACTGTCACAGTGAAAAATCAGAACAAAGAAAGGGACCAAAGTGAAATTGACAGACAGGTTGGGGAGTAACAGGTTTAAAGGCAATTTTTGCTCCCTCTCTCCGTCTTTCTCATATTGTCTCTGCAATGCTCTCCGCCACTTTATCACATACACCCTCACTTTCAATTTTTTCCTTCTATTTCTCTGTGTCTGTAGCTGCTGCGCATTCACATATCTTCCCTGTAGAGGTCATTTTAAAGACAAGGTTTGGACCAATCAAACTGAAGTTGTATAGCCCTAGTTGTGGCTGCCTGATTGAGAGTGACATTGACACGATTACGACAGAGAAACTAGATTAAGAACGACGTGGCACTCCCAGCCTTCCTTCGTCTACCCTCTCTTCCTCTGTGTGTACCTTGCTTCTCCCTCCTTCATTCCTCTTTGCTCTTGTTGGCCCTGAGTGTCCTCCTCTATTTCTCACATGCAGGCTTTGCCCTCTAATAACAATCTGCAACTCATCTTTTGTCATTTTTGTGTGTCTTCCCAGTGACATTTGCATGTATCGAGCAAGTCAAAATGAGCCCACTTAATGAGGGGAGCTTCTTCAACCACTCTGGTCTTAGACCACTCAAAACCACACACAGATTTTATAGAAGTTGGTGCGAGTTTCTGCCCTTCGTGCCTTGGCATGGTTGTCACATTTGACCCATGTATTTGCTTTAAGTGCACCACTGCCAGAATGCGTCACCAGTCCAAGGGTGCTTGTCAGCAGCAAAATTTTTACCAGGAAGCAGTCTCTTCAATCGTCCTCCCATTCTCTGATGTTATTTCAGTGGAATATGGCAGCAGATTTCATGCTAAATCCATAATTCAGAACATGACTTACAAAACTGGCTTGATCGGAGGGGATGAGTTTGTTTGAAGTCATTTCTTAGAAAGAAACAGGACCTGACTTTATTCTTCATGGAATTAAGTTAGTACATCAGTTGAATATTCATCTACTAAGGGTACAGTGTGTGCCAAGCGCTGTATTTCTCATTTGTTTACAGCAGGTATGTTAGCAACATAATTTATGAAGTCCTAATTTTTCTCATTTTCGTACTTTCACTTTCGTGCTCTTTTCAAACATGTGAATGGTGACCTGTTCTGTTTAAGTAAATCAGAGAAAACAAAAACACTGCCTCTTCTCTGAAACCCAGTCTGGCAGTGCTCGACATGTAGCGCGCTCGTTGGTACCTCTCCTTCACATCCTCTCTCTAAAAGTGATATGTGTGTGATATTTGTGTAAGCCTAAAAGTATTTCAGTGACCCTCAGCCCTTGTAGTCATATTTTGGAATAATGGAGGTACCACCTGTTGGTACTTCACTAGTGGGTGAGATCCAAGCGTAACACACAAAAAAAAAAAAACTGCAGCTGTGTGAAACTTTCCTCTCCATATATTATATGATATATTGTGGGTGATATTGCCATTTTGGCTCACTCTCCTCAGTGGCAAGCAGTACATAAAACCTTCTATTTCTTTTGTCACTGACTGTCAGAGACATCACAGTGCATGTCGCTGTATTTTCATATTTGCTGCTCTTATTCATTGTGGATAATGCATTTACAAATGCTCCTTTGAGAATCCTTGAGAAGCTTTTATAAAATGTTCTTCTGGGAAATTTTATGTCTTGGCATTCATATCAATAATACCCTAGACACATACTTCTTACCAAAAGCAGTGGCCTACCCAGCAGGACAATACAACCCACTGTGCTGCAAAAAGCTCTTGGTAATGCACAAGAAATACAACACACAGCCCAGGCATTAATGCAGAACCTCAAAATTCTCAGATTCCAATCTGGTTTGGCATCTTGCAGATCTAGAGGAGATATTAGGCAGGTTGTTTTATTGATGTGGCTGATCCGCCCATTAAAGACTGGTTGAAAGAGAAGTTATAAAGCAAATGTAAGGTAAATTAATGTGGTTTGTTAATGCTTATATATAATTTGCTTTACACAGACCTTGTTACTATGCGTCTTGATTTTGCTCTCGCCTCTTGATGGTAAAATGAGTTAACATTTCGTCTGAGAGGCTACAATTTATCATCTGTACTTTTTTTTGGTTCTCTTTCTCCATTCTGTTTGTCAGTGTTTATTACCGCCGCCAATGTTATGTTTTCACTGGCGTACGTTTGTCTATCCGTCTGTCTGTCTGTTAGCAACATAACTCAAAAAATAATGGACGGATTTGTATGGAAATTTGTGTGGAAGAAACCTCCGAAATTGGATAGGAAAAGCTGATTAGATTTTGGGGGTGATTCGGCTCACCGTCTGGATCCAGGAATATTTTTTGACTCTAGAACCGCCAAGAGTCAAATACCCCCGAGAACCACCTGAGAGGGTCATTCTGGCATCGATGCAGCTCTGGGAGAGGACGCAGGCAATCAGTGCAGCGATGTCCAACATGTTATAAAACACAACAACATCTTGTAGTTACAGCTAGAGTGTTATAATCCGACATTGTTTGACCCGGATCATACTGAAATTCTGGATCTGGGGATCCAGGATGTTCAACATATAAGAGGTACTGGGTGGGCCTTTTGGTTTTTTTTTCCAGGTTGGTCACCCTATGGCTTGGCGGAGGTCTTCGCTCTCTGAGTGCTTCTAGTATTTATTTGGTTTAATCTGTACATAATAATATATTGAACATATGTCTGTCCATGTATGATCATATGATTTTTGTCAGTCCCGTGCTGTGTTTTTTGCCTTTGTCTCAGCCTGTTGCGGAGTAGCATGTGTCTGTGTTTGAGTATGAATTCTGCATGAGCAACTAAAGACTATTGTCTTGGTCTGATCTAATAAGTGTTCATCTCATTTCTGAGCTTTCTCCTCACCTCCTCCTCTAAACTTAGTTAGTATCGGTGGCCAGATTAGCTTAATGAAGTCCCAGGGAAGTCACTTTCCCTTTAGATGCCTCTCCACTCCACACTTTCACTGTGGACTTTCGAACACATCCACAGTGCTCTGTATCTGGCAAGTGCTGTGAGGCGGTCAGCACTCTTCTTATGAGGCCTTATTTTTTCCTTTTTTGGAACAACAGGCTAATAGAAACTCTCATATAGCTCAATGTGTGCTACACACCTCTTTTTAGTGGTGACATTGATCCCATGGTGATTGACCCTTGATCTCTGACTCGGCTAGATGCACCAAAGGGACCAAACCAATATCTGCCATCAGCCTCTCCCAATCTAATCACTGATACACATAATACCACTCAGAGCTATTAACTTACCATCAGGGAATGGCTTATTTGTGACAACACACACAGTCTTGTATTGACATGTCATACAGAGATGAACATAAACACAATACTAAGGCTGCTGCTGGGTATATATTTTTACTGATTTGATGGAGAAACCAATGCAGAGGGTGAGAAAGATAAATGATAACACCTTACATTTGGGGGCAAGAGTCTTGATCATATTCATCAGGATCTCTCAACATAACTCCAAAAATGCTTACACAGATTTTCCTTGAGCGCAAGAGAACATAAGTGTTGGCTTCAAAGACATAATACCTTTCAATCCTGTGTTCATCCTAAACACCTAATGTGTGATTTTATTGCCTAATTCTGACTTGGTAATCTCTCTCAATGTTCTGAGGTGTCTCTATTAATGACTGCATCAACTGAACTGGTTTTAGTTCCCCTTGAGGGACAGAGTGGAAGGACCTCATTCTGTATCTCCTCAGCGATCCATCTGGAACTGGTCAATACAGAATGATTGACGGTGTATCTGCGGTACATAAATGTTTCTGTGATCTATAGGTCTGTTTCTAAATGTCTCAAAGCATAAAATAAGACTCGGTTTTCCTATGTACTACACAGGGTTCATCTTTTTTGCTTTAGAGAGTAACGGGAGCTTATGTTTCTGTCTGCATGCGAATGTGTATGTAGTGATTAGGTTTCTTTCATCCTGGCCTGTCCCTGGGGACAGGAGTCATAGTGGGCATGCACCCTGTTCAAGACCCTCTTTGATAATCTTCTCTAATTGGTCTGACTTGCAGTCTCCTGAGAAAGCTAATTAAAACAAGGTGTTGAAGGGGGAAATAACAAAATAATTGTGGTTCTGTGCTTGTATAGTTGTGTAGCATTCTAATGCCAAAATCTGGGGAAGTTCATGTGAAGCTATGTTTCACTAAAGTTGTTTTCATTTATGGAAACATGACTTGCTCTTTTCCTGTGAATTGGTGTTTCTTGTGAATTTCTGTGTTTGTATGCAATTGTGCAACTGTATCTGATTACCCTGTGGGGGTGTATGGTTATTTTACTTAAACAGTTGAAGATGGATTTCCATGAAAATTTTGCAAAAAGGGGTGCATGGTAGCTCATAACTGATAAACTTTTATGGGTGAGCCAGGTCTGGATGCAAGATATTTTTGTACTGTTATTTTGCAAGCATGGAGTCTGAGATTAAGGCTTCTGTTTGTTCTTTGCTGTCAATTTCTTTAAATTGAATGCATGAAAATGTACTGTAAAAGGTTTTTAAAGAGTCATGATAAATTTGGACCTTGACTAAAGTTTTTTTTTAACACCAAGTTGAAAAAACGCTCAAGACATTGGCAACTCATAAGTATTACACACAATCCCACTTATAAAAACAAACAAAAAAAACACTTAAAAAAGCGATAAATTCCATCAATCCATTAATCCATTTTCTTGCTACTTATCTAGGGTCAGGTCATGAGGGCAGCCTCGTAAACAGGGAAGCCCAGACTTCCCTCTCCCTGGCCACTTCTGCCAGGTTGTCCACGGGGTTCCCAAGACATTCCAGCCGAGTAACATAGTCTCTCAAGCATGTCCAGGGTCTTCACCCGGGAAGGCGTCCAGGAAGTATCCCAACCAAATGCCCTAGCCACCTCACCTGGTTCCTGTCAATGCGGAGGAGCAGCGGCTCTACTCTGAGCCCTTACGGGATGACTGAACATCTTACCCTATCTCAAAACTAGAGCCCAGCCACCCTGTGGAGGAAACTCATTTCGGCTGCTTGTATTCGCAATCTATTCCTTTTGGTCACTACCCACAGCTTGTGACCATAGGTGAGGTTAGAACAGTAGATCAACGGGTAAATCAAGAGCTTCACCTTTTGGCTCAGCTCCTTCTTCACCACGACTCTGCAAAGCAAAACCATTTCACAGCATTTTTCTTTTTTTCATTAAACATTTTTTAGAAAAACACCTTGTTCAGAATCAACTTTTTTTCTGTAATATATGGGAAAAAATGTATATATCCATACCAGCAAGTACATCGAACACTCATCTTCTGGGATCTTCAGATTGTAGGGACGCTAATTCTCTCAGTTGAAATTTGGTTGTTTGCCTCAGTAACCGTCTGTTTCTCTTGTTTTTTCACTGTATGATGTTCCTTCTGCACTGTTTGAACTCAATGATGTCTATTTGTTTATTTTTCCAGCCAATTTAACATTTTAAATCTGTGTTGAGTTGGTTATTGAGAGAAATTACTCTGTCTCGTCAGCATATAATGATTGTGCAAGACGGGAGATGACAGTGATGACACAAATAAATGACTAAATCAGCATGCTAATGTTTTCTTATCTGTCCATGATATCTTTCATAATAATCATGTTTTTTCAGTGTGACAATACTGAAAATCAAAAAAGCAAACCCTGCTACGATTCTTATTTATAAGGTCTCCTGGTATTTCTAACTGGTTAACATGCTCACAATTGCCCCCTTCTGTACCAGAGAGTTATGTTCTGTTGTGCAGGTGTAGATATACGTCCTGGCTGGCAGCTGGACATTGTCTTCTGGAATTTGCTCAAATGTTATTTTCAGACAGTTTAGTGCCATAGAGTTTGGAAGGCTTCCTTTCAGTCATTCTGGTCTTTGGATAGCCATTCAGATATTCTGAATTTGAATCAAATCTGGAATCTGGCTTAGTTGCTCCAAAAAGTTGATGTTGTTTTCTGTTTGTATTTTCTTTTCTCTCTCTGAAAGTCAGTGCCTTGCCTCTGAACCACTTCACTTTCACTCCAGTCTTGTGTAGCATTTGGCAAAGTGTCTGTCTTAAGATGTTGGTTCCAGATTTGCTCAGACTCCTGGTGGAGTTGCTTGGACATGGATGATCTGTGGAAAAGGGGACTTCATTAAGATTCTTGAGAAAAATAGAAAATGCCTGCGCCATATATTTTAATAATTAGTGTATGTAGTTTGTTTGTCCCTATACGCTAAATTGTTTATTATAAAAAAACAAAACAAAGGTAGGGTTTTTAAAAAAAAAAAAAGGGGAGTCAGAGAATAAAAGTGAAATTCAGAAAAAGAGTCAGAGCATCCAAGTGAGGTGCTTCACCTTTTTGTCATGACAGCCTGTTCAATTTGTTCTCTTCTTCTTCTACTTCTTCCCCTCCTTCATTTCCTTTTTCCATCAGTGGCCATCTCCATTTACTTATTGAGCTGTTCTGTCATTGATCTGTCCATCGACTGGCCCTCTGATCCATCCTCCATCTGTCTACCACTGACAGACTTTTAATTGATGAGAGAGCAGGTCAAATTAAGCAATTAGGCCAAGTGGCGGAAAAAGAGACAGACCATGTCTTTTTCAGGTAGTTGTGGGGTGAAGGAGGAGGAGGAGGAGGGAAGGGGTACAAATGGGGGAGAAGAGGTAGAGTGAGAGACTGAGGATGTTGTGAAGGATAATGAATGCGGGAGGCATAGGCAGATGCGGAATGTTTACGCTTTTTCATTTTGAAATTTGAATGAATTTTTCATAGCTATTCATAAAAAATCCATCAATATTTCACCTGGGGAGAGTGAAGGAGAAAGAAAAGGAGAGAAAAAAGGACCCTTACGGAATGAGTTGTCATGAAAGTCCATTGAAGCAAACAGAGTCGCTGGAGAAGAAGAGAGAAGAGGGAAGGAGGAGGGATGGAGGGATGTTTATGCCGAGGACACAAACACCTAGATAGGGGTAGTGGTGTAGGAGGAGGGTGAGAGGAAGGGATGGGTGGAAGAGGGGGAGACTACAACATAAATGTCTGGGTGAGAATGAGAATGATGGCTGGTGTGGTATCTGTCGGAAGGTGTGTGTGTGTATGTGTGTGTGTGAGGTGTAGTCTGAGACAAAGCCATATCAACCACCCCCCCTAACAGTAACAGCAGGAGTGGGGTTGTGTTAATTTTCACTTTGTCAAACCCTATTATGTGAGAAGAGCGTCTGATCCTCCCCATCAGCATACAGTTGGCCCAGACACCTACGATGGGATTTCTGGTGCCTTAATGCTTTCATCAGAGGGAGCAGAACCAAGAGCCGTGAGATTTGAGACGTGGGATCAACTAGTGGCTTATCTCTGCCTGCTTGCTCATTGCTCTTACTCAATATAGTACAGACTGATACACATATAAAGGCACATTTTGACTTAAATTCAGAGCTGATCAAGTCACCACACAGTGATCAGAGACAAGACTTGACCCCTACACCCTCTCGTTGAACTCTGTCCTCAGCAGACTAGACCATTAAATCTACCTCGAGGGGAGGTCATGTGGGATGTCATTTGCATTAATTTATGCCAGCAGGCGGGTCAGTCATCTGTCTACAGGTAGTCAATTAAATATCTAATTAAGTGGGGAGGAGTTTGAATAATGTAGAGGTATTGATTGGCTTGGTTGGGTGGGAGGAAGGGATGACGGCTGTTTCTAAATCAGTGCTGCAGCAAGCAGACGGGTAATATTAACCACTAAATATCTGTCATTCTATAGAGGCACATCGTACATTATAAGGGAGTGTAGGATGGGGATGGTTGTTAAATGCAATATATGTAACCCAAATCATCACATATACTAGAACAATGGTAGGTCAGAGTGACAAGACTGATTTGAAGTGCTGTTTAGTTCTCGTTGTGCTGACCTTAATAGATAATTATCACTTTTTAGGTCTAGCCTTTTCAAGAGTTCACATCAATTATCCCCCCCCCCCCCCCCCCCCCCCCCCCCCCCCCCCCCCCCCC
>JAOXYM010000014.1:11114031-11128322 GCA_028567055.1 Leptatherina wallacei | reverse complement strand
TCTATCTATCTATCTATCTATCTATCTATCTATCTATCTATCTATCTATCTATCTATCTATCTATTTGTGTGTGTGTGTCTGTGTGTGTACAATAATAAGGCAAACAATATAAAATATCTTCTAATCATCTCAAACATCTGAAACTAATATCAAAGAGTGACATTTCATATCACATCCAGACTCAAGAGCAGACATCAAGTTTTATTGGTTTCAGTAAGAATTGTAAATGCACAATGGTAAAAATATAAAAAATAATCTCTTAGATGAAACGCCAGAGGGGGGAAGGACTTCATTTGTAAGTGAATTGTGAACTGAATGCGTTTTGAGGGGACCTTGAGCGTGAGTTTGAACAGGATCGATGCGCATTTGGGAAAGCCAATGGTGATCAATGAGAATGGATTTAGCAGGAGGGTGGGTGCGTCGCACCACTACAGCGACTGAAGCTGCTGAAATAGACTTTATGAATATTAAACAGCGTATGGGGTCGATACAGGGGACAGCGCTGCTGTAGTCAACATAGGGACACTATGGTGGGTTAGTGCATGGGTGTGTGCATATAATACCTATATATTTTTGCAGGATATCCTCATATCTGAAATTCAAACTGCTAGTCAAACAAAGTAATTGACTCTTGTAATGAATATTTATCCCTGAAACATGAAGTTGCTCATGAGTTGTCTATCACGCAAAATGTCTCTAAACTGCAGTCACAAACATTGCCCATGTCCACCCCACCAAACTCACCCCAGCCCCCTATTGCTGACGAGCTGAGTGGTGTGATGCGAGAGCATAGTAAATAAATGAATAAGCAGACAAAGCGTGTTTACAGTGCAATGTGACCTCTCTCCTAATATCAGCCAGGCTCTCTCTGCACCCCCAGTAAATGAACTTGAGTCCTGTTCAAGGGTATACCTGTATAATGATAAGCCGAACGTGTATGTGTGTGTGTGTTTGTAGGTGGGTGGGTGAATGAATGACTAGGTGAATAATATACCAGCTATTAGGGAAACAAATTGGGCTGGTGTTACCTTGCTTTAGTTGAGTGTGGGGTGCTGTCAGTAATATGTTCTGACATGGTCCCCCAAGACCTGAGGAGAAATATGTGTAGGTCTACAACTACACACATTTCACTAGGACTTGTAATGGTGTGAATTTTATTTTAATCGTGGTGTCCATGAAGATTCTTCATAGCAATGGTCTTTATGGTTTTAAGATTTTTACCAGAAAGAACACACCCATGAGAAAACCTACTTTAACCTGACGTGTTTATAAATCTCAGTCCTGTATAATGGTTTCACTGGACAGGGGACAAGACAGCATTGAAATAGTGGAGGGGGTTGACAGAAATAAACAGCTGTGTATATTGTCAAGGGAACTTCATAATTAGAAAATCCCTTTTACAGCCCTTGTTTTCTGCTCACGACTTTCTTAAAAAATATAGATTTTTATCAGTGCAAAATAAAGTACACCCAAAATACAAATACAAACCTTGTGTACACTGTTTTATGATACTAGAAGAAAAAGACAACAGAATGATGAGAACATGGCACACTTCTTGGTCTGTGTCAGTGGTTCCCAAACTGGGGGCCGCAGTGCCTAGGGGACCCATAGTTATGACAGTGGGGGCCCAGCTAAATAAAACTTATCATTTTTGCACTGCTAGTCAAACATGGACAAATTTGTGAAAGTACCAATGGGCAATGGTGGGTAATGAAGAGAGACCACAGTGTGTCTCAAAACATCAGCTTCTGACAACATGAAGCCAAACAAGTTACGACACCACTTGGGGACATCGCATCCTGAACACAAAGAAAAGCCTGTAGAGTACTTCAAGAATAAACTACTCAATTGTCGTAACAGTTGTTTTACTAAAGCAGCATCCTTCCTTACCTCAAATAAAGTAGTGAGCACAGTTTCACTGTCTAAAAAGCCTCACATTATAGTGGAGAAATTAATAAAACCATATCAGTGGCAGAAGGAATTAACTATAATTAATAAAGTAGCAGCCAATAAACTTGGATACCAGTCTACATCTCTGCCAAGCAGTACTATTTTGCGGCACGTTTCATTGTACGTGTTGGGGTGCATGTAGCTGTGGTTGTGGGATCGGGGAGGGGCTTGACATTATTTTTGTCGATGAAAAGGGGGCCAGAAAAAGTTTGGGAACCACTGGTCTGTGGGATTTGGTTGAGTTCTTTTTTATTTCAGTTGTCTTTTAGTTTCTGGTGTTGTCTTTCAGGCCATCTGTGTTTCCTGATTTATTTTGGAGAGTATATGTCCTTGTTTATTCTGTTTAGCTTACTCCCTGATTCTGGTTGTTAATAGTCACACCTGCTTCTTGTTTACAATTAGTCCCTCAGTATTTATGCTCTAGGTTTACCTTTATTCATAGCTCTTTCAGTTATGTCAGCTTGTGTTAATCTTGCCAGTCTGTCGTGTTATTCCCAGTAGTCAGTCTTTCAGTCTTCTTGTGCTTGTTGTATAGTTCTGGACCTCCCTGCTTTTGTAGTGCCTTTTGTTTTTAAAATATCTCCTGTCCTACATTCACCAGTGTCCTCGTGCGACTCGTGCATTTGAGCTCTACCTCTTTGTCTCCCGATGCCATGCACCGTGACGGGCATGTTTTAGATTATTATTATTTAGATTATTTAGAGGCTTATTTTGATTATCTGTGATATTGTCACATTTTATATTTGCAATATCACAGATAATCACATAATGATAAAGAATAACCTACTGCATCTCCTCCTAATGTTATACCATTAATAAACTCTTTTCCCTCCAGTCAACAAGCATCCTCACATCTACACATTTTTCTTGCCTGTACCCCTCAGTGCTGACTTAATGATGTCACTATTTGCCCTGGCCTCTGCACCGTTGGGCTGGAGTCCCAGAACTGGAAGTCCAGAATTTCAGGAGGAAGCTGTAGCTGAACTGGCAACATGGCATCCAGCCAACTCATAATCTAAGACACTGCAATCCATTAGTTTGAAAAAGCACAAACTGTGACAACTGTGAGCCTATGAACCCTAAAGAGACATCCCCATCCCCCTATCGTCTCTGCAGTCAATACAGTGTGACCAGTGACCACTGATTCTTCTGATGAAGAATCAGTCGTCGAAGTTCTTGTTTTTTGATACATCATACTAAGAGCTCACTTCCACTCATATTTTAAGTGGCACGTTCTGTGTTCTTGCATATCTATTGTTCTTGTGTGTGGATGTGTTTTATGTGTATGTTTTCTTTGTCACACATTGCATATAAAAGCTTCCTCATTGACCTATCAACAATGCTGCAAACACATTTAAGCACAAGTGGTGCCGATACACACACACACACACATTACATTGATTACTTTTCCAAATAGTCTTCCGAGCAGAGGAGATCTGAACACTCCCAAGGGAGCACAAGGAAGGCTTGAAGTAGTTAAAGAAAACAGCAGAGTGGGGGAAATTGAGTCCCTGATGCAGATGGATAAACTCAGCGTAATTTGGAATCATTATCAAGATACAGAAATGTCTTCTTAGTTTTACCTGGAATGCTTCTGCTGACTTTTTTTCCTCAGTACTTCTGCACTTTAAAGTACTGGTCGGTTTTGTGGATCTGCAAGGCAGTGTGTGTACTTCTCTTTGCTTTGTGTGTGTGCGTATGTGTGTTAGACTATCTGTGAAGTCCAAGGCCGTCTCGGTGTGGTGTGGGGATCAATGCAACCAGTCTGCCGTTGAGATGGAAGGACCTGTCAGAGCTGAATTAGATGTTAAATCTTTTCGACAAAATGTATTGTGTTCAGAATTTATCATGTGCTGTTTCCAGCCCACTGATGTATGTTGCAGTAACCGTGTGTGAGTTTGTGTGCACATGGGCTGTGTGTAATGCTGCTAAGGTCCCCTCAGAATAGACTGTCTGCTTTACAGGAGTTACTTTATATATATATATATATATATACATATATTTTTACATTCTTAACTTATTTTTTCCCCCTTCTTTCTTTTCTTGTCTTTCTGACCATTTTGAATAAACCACATATTCGAGATAGTTTCATCTGTCCTTACTATTTCCATCTTTCATTTTATGCATGTCCTTCTTGCAGGCTGTCCTCCAAGGTAGTCATCTTTCATATATCTGTCTTCTTTCAAACGGTATATCTTAGACCAAAGGTATAACACATTTATCCCTGTGCTATCGGCCGTGGCTGCCCACCTCTTCTCCCTCTTTATCCATCACTTTTCAAACCATCACTCCCTTTCCTCCTCTGTGTGCTCCTATGCCAGAATGTCTGCTTGCAGATTACTAAGCAGATGGGCTAACTGTGATTTATCTGTAAACTACAAACTACCAGGAATATTATTTCTTCTCTGAAAGTTATCTCTTTTTTTCCCTAATTTTTGCTTATTCATTTGTCGAATCATTGTTTGTTGTTCTATTTATTTCTGTGGCAGATGACTGTCAGTCTATAGTTATTGAAATGCAGTCAATGTTTAAAAAAAAACAAAGACAAGCACACGTGCTTAAAATTAACAACTGAAATGTCATTGGTGTGGTCAAAAACCTTGCTCCCAGTATCCAACATCATGGAGGAATTATTTGGGAACCTTGAGTGAAAATGAGCCATTGACAACCACTGACCCTTGCCCCCTTTGGTATGTAATCTGTTGCCATCAAGTAAACGCAACAAACTGATTTATTTTAACATTCAAACTTTTAAAAAGACAGTAACAGATCTGTCAACAAACAGATCTGTGAGTGGTACATTCCCACACAGAGGCCATCCTGGTATATCACCTGACCAATTATATTTGGCATTCCCTGTTTGTCATCCCATTTTCATTGACCAAAATGGAAATCACCACCACCACACCAAATCACAACATGATAAAAATCGTGCTGGGCTGTAAGAACTTTTGAGTGACACCGTTGCCCACTTTGATTTTTTTGTTGCTAGTCAGCAACTTTTCAGACCCCTTAAAAAAACTTGTGAAAAAAAGAACTGTAAAAAGGCTGTAAATGTGAGAAACTTTTAAAGAAACTTTTTTTGCATTGAACCTCCATGCCGAAGACGCAGATGAGGTCATCATCACAGTAGTGCATTAATGTAAAGATCAGAGAAGTAAAGAGAATACAAGCACTCCCTTAATCTCGGGTTTGCCAGGTTAAGTAAATAGATCCCATGCCATACCATACAGCTAACTTCACATTGGAGGACACTAAGTGAGGTGCTAGAATTATAGATGCATTGAGATGCAGACATGGACGATTCTGAATCAATTCACAAATATCAAAATTATTTTATCTATATGTTAATTGATAAAGCTATGTTGACAAGACGCACATGGTGGAACTTGGAAAAGCAAAAGTACAGCACCCAGTCTATGGCATGTACAAGATGGCTAAGTGAGGAATCCAACTGGCACCCTCTACATTAGATCTTGGCTTATGCAAGTACATTAGCTTCCATGAATGAAAGTAAAATACTTGGAAACATGAGAAATCTGCTCACATATTCCCAGCTTGGGAAGAATGAAAAACACCTGGTTGCTGCCAACAATAGGGCCATCAAGCAAGCAATATCAAAGCTATGTTGCCAACATTTGGAGCCAAATCACAAATACAGTATCCTGTCTCCAATAAGATATTTTATTAATATAGTGATCCAGACACTCTCCAGTGAAACAAGTCATGTAAGTAATTACATTATTTAAGAAACCATAACAATGTGAACAGGAGCAGACGTTGAAAGAGAGAGGATAGTCTAGGACCTCCTAATAATCTTTTTTAATGTAAATGGACCTTAAAGACCCCCCTGGTCGTTTTCATGCTTTTTTAAAATCATTTCAATCCTCAACTTTTGATACCTTATTTGCAAACTATTTTTAATTATCATAGAAGTGTAGTATTAGTAGTGGCCAATTAAATTTTTGATTAAAAAAAAAAGAGTCAGCAACACTGTTCAGCTATAGACATGTACAGGGCAGTATACTGTGGTTAGAAAACACAGTTGTCACATTTTTGGCTCATAAAAACCCAAAGGTGCTGTTATACATACGATTGCATAATTTTAGAAGTCACTTTCTGTGATTAAATTTGGAATTTAACCTTTCGTACCTGATTCTCACTTTCAGCCAGCACACTCACGTACACACAAAACTGCTCCACATGCATCCTCTGGTGGTTCAGTGCAGCACAAGTGGAAGCTTTCATTGGGAGCAATGGTCCCAGTGAGAAGTCGACCGCAGCAATTAACAGAGATGAAAGACACCAGGCTGCCTGCTGAATAATTAAGACTGGTTTGATGAGCAGGGTGGAGCTCCGGGGGAAGGTTGAATGTAACTCCTTGCTAGCTAAATGAGTCCAGTGATATTAAATGTGAAACTTGGACTAAATAAATGTGTACTTGTGTGGTATTCACCATTTAAGATACATTTTCTGATTACATTTAGACAATATATTACAAAAACAGTGTCAGACCTCATGATGAATCCAGATTATGCAGTCACATTAACCTCAAGGTAGTTAAGTTCTCCTGTATTAGCACAATATATTAAAGATGGCAGCTGCTGTTTAGCCTTAGTAGTTTACTTTTATGCAAAGTGCACAACAGGGTCATTAGGCCCATTGACCAATTGGGATCTGTTGAAGTGCAACATGAACCAGAGAACAGAAGAACAGTGCATAAAGGGAAGAGTTTGATCGGTAAATTTGAAAGAAAACCAGCACTGCAGGCGCAGTGAGATACAAGGAGGGAGAATAAAGGGAGCAAGTGATTGAGGCAGACACAGCAAACAGGAACTCTCCCAGGAGTGTTTCAGCCAAATGTATTTAAATGTATTCTGCTAATTACAAAACTCTAAACACATACACGCTGATGCAAACACTGTCTGGCATTTTGTAGCACTGTTGTACTGAGGTAATTACATGCACTTGCTTTAGTCACGGTGTGTGCCTTTGTGTTATCCATACATGTGTGAGTGTTTTCATAAGTGCATGTATGTGTGTGCGGGTGTGTCTAAGGAGGAGAGGAGCAGATAAAAACAGACTTACATGCGGGAAACACGATAAGCGGAGCCTTTTCCACAAAGATTAAGTACTGTGGATTAAAGCAGAACATGCGGGTGGTTGCTTTTCTTTCTCCCCAGTGAAGATGAATCAAGGCACTATTATAGCTCAAACAAAAAACATTTACAGTAGCGATTTACTTCAAAACAACCCAAGTGTCTCGGGGAGTCCTATCTCCATTTACACCCAAGTTCTGTTAAAAACAAACAAAAAAAAACATCAAAAAAACATCAGAAACCCTGAAAGATGATTTCTGAACATTTGCTGTAGTTTATTTCAATGTTCTCTCAGTTTCACAAAGGTTTTGTGCTAATGGCATTGCTAACAGGTATGTTAACAGAGATTATAGAAAACTGACGGAGAAAATATGGACAGCAGTGTTTTTTTAACCCATTGCTAGTTCAGCTGATCAGATTAAGGTAAGCTTGCAATGGTTACTAACACCACCTACTTGTATGACCTCTTCATTGGTTTATTGACTGGACATTGGCTGGACATACACTACATGCTGTTCCCTTGATTTACCCAACACCTTCTGCGCTGTCTCTTTCTAGTACGGCATATGTCTTGTTGTGATAATAATACTTATTAAGGGAAGGCAGAGTAATGTGGAGTCAGAATCAATTTCAGCACTGTGAAATGATCACATTGGAGGACACTATATTATCTATTGATAATCATTTATCGAAAATAATCAATTTACACATAAAAAAATTTACATTATGTCATTATTACTCATTAACTTGATATTAAGTCTGGCCAAAGATTGGTGGAGATTAGTTGTGGAAATTCAAGATGAAGTGTGATTTCCTTGGCTTGTGACTGCACTATTTCGTCAAAAATTCTTCTCAGCTTTGCACTACAAACAGCAAAAGCAAAGTGAAAAGTGAAGGAATGAGCCACTAAGTCGCTTAGTACAGCTATGATCAGTATAGGATTTCTGGGCAAGACAAGATCATATCACATCCTGTGGTTTGTATTTTTATTGTTCTTTTTATTTTCATATTTCCAAGCAAATTTGGTTTTATTGTTGTGGAACTGAACCGTGCTCTTGGCTTTGAACACTCTCCTTCCCACTCCTCCCATTGTAATATTTTAGTCAGTTTTATTGCAAATATGGTTTTTGCATTATGTGTCCTCAGTTGAACCAATATCACATCAAAATAGTTGTCAGCGCGTCAGTGAAAGAGAGTGCCAAGTTACTAAAACTTCTAACCTTCTCTGTTTTTAATTTTCGAATCCAAAATAATCACAGATGCCTTTTTAAGTTACCATAACTTGGACTGGCATCTGGCCAGAAAAGGGCCGTGTAATTTGAATTAAATAGAGAAGTCTATTTCTCCACCACGAGGAGTGGGGAAACGAGCAAAGGGAAAAGAAAGAAAGACATGTCTCCAGGGATGCATTTTAATTCACTCAACTGCCCTATATTCCCTTGCAGTTTTTGTTTTGATGATGGTGACGCTTTGCATATCTTCTCCCTCCAAGCATAGAGGATGTGCACAGGAGGGGGACCTGTGTGTTTGTGTGCGAGTGTGTTTTCTGCCTTCCGGCATTAGGGTCTTGAATTCTGTTACACTGTATGGGCAAAGGGAAGGTGGGATTGTAACAACAATAATTAAAGACACAGAAAGGGCGTGATATTAGAAGTCAATGAGAAGAGGAAGATCGAGGATTAGCTAATTGCTGGGCACTAATGCCACCAAAAGGGGCAAAAATGATGCAAAAGATAAAACTTGATGCGGATACAGGTGCAATAACCAGTCAATTTCTTTCTCTGCAAAAATCATAGGCATTTCCTTTTACTTCAGTTGATTATCTTTCAGTATGCTTTTGCACATAGAAGAAAAGCTGACTGTCATGGTTAATGGCTTCACTTTTCTCAGTTCGACCTGAGTACATACTATAGATTATATAACACCAAACACGCCACAAGCTTCAGTTAGGAGAGCAAAGAAAGACAGAATTTGAGCAAAGTACTTCATCTTTACATCAGTCATATCTGGGCATTCAAATATTCTCTTAAAGGATATGCACTTTTCTTTGTACTCTTTATATTATATGCCCACAATACAAGGTTTCAAGCTTTGTTTTTCTAAAACTACATGTGTAGAGGCTTATTAATTTCAATTTAATGGAAACTGGGATGTCACACTCATAATTCCTAGGTGGTATGTTTTGCTTTCAAGACTATGGTATTGTTTACACAACTGGTTTACAGTATCAGTACTTATGTATGAACCTTTCCTGACATTGTAAATAAATACAATTGACTGCACTAGATTCAAATCACCATAAAACTTTCTTGAGCGCAAGAAGTTTGCATGCTGCCTACAATTAAAGTCTTTTTATTCTGTCCATTTTGTAAGTATATATATATATATAAGTGATATGACAGAGCAATGTAGATTAGAGTGATTTTACATACACAATATTTGACACTTAATCAGTGGTCCAGGGATGTGTAATCATCATCATTTGAAAACATGCATCACTCAAATTATAGAGCAGATGGAGCATATGCTGCACCTGCCACCTTCAGATGGCAGTACAAGGAGTTAATTAAGATCTATACATTCAAGCTGCTGTGTATTCAGAATCCTGGTAACAGTAGCTTGTTGGAATTATTGCTACAGACTAAATAAGTTTATAGTTGACATGTTTCTACATATTAAAAAGACAGATGTGCACTGAAACTGTACCGTGCAGTACAATTTTGGCAAGGCAGATGCACTAGCCTGTCATCATCAATGGTTCTGTAACACTTAGGTGCTTCATAAAAACCTCAATATGCCTGCAGAAAAAGTCACTTTGCTAGAGCCCTCTCAAATGCTAGTTTAGCACCACGTTCATCGATTTGTTTAGGCTACAGGAGGAGCTGGGGAGCAAGAGCACCTTTGTATATGTCTGTTGTTGAGCTGAGAAACAGTAAAGTTAGATTGAATTGGCTGAGATGTGTGTAGCTGTGTGTGTACATGTGTGCATGCATAAAGTTGTGTCGGGCTGGGGAGAGCAGTTGAAAAAAAGATTTATTTTTGTTAGTTTTATAGTCACAGTGAAACTCCAGGCCTGTCCTGGCAGCTTGCCCACCCACCTTTATTCCAGATGTTACCATGGTGAAACTTATGGGTGGTATCCTGGCAACCAGACAGCGGTTTGGGAGCTGGAGACGACTGTTGTATGAGAGTGATGGATAGATTACGAGAGAGAGCGAGAAAATGAAATAGTCTCCACTCTTTCTCTGTTGTTTTTCCCCCTCCAGAGGCCAAGGTCTGGTGTTGATTTAAGCCCTGTCTTAATGTGATTATCACCCCAACGTTTGGGGCTACGCTCATTCCCTCTGCAACATTGATTTCCATTTAAAACTGTAATTGAGAGGAACAAACATTGGTATTAGCTATTCTCACTCACCATTGCTCTTCTGTGCTCTGTCTTACAGCATAGACTGCATAGTTTTTCAGCAGTCCATGGAGGGAGAATTTAGTTGGCTGAAGTCCAGAGACAAGGCTGGTTCTTAGGAGCAGTGAGGAGGAAACTGGGTCTTTGCCAAAGGCTGTTAACTGCTGGGCATATGATGAACCAGGGCAACACACTGTCCCACATTGTTTCACAGTGACATACAGTTGCTGTGGTGATCCTGACCTGTGTAGAGAATCGCTATAGGTTCGCATTTAGACTCTCAATTTGCAGGGAGGCCATATGGTGAGCTGTGGTGTGCTGGATGAGTTAGTGCGGAGACAGATCCGTTCATAGGGACAGAGGAGACACTTAACCTGAAGAGCAGAAGAGATGAAGAAATGGAGAGAAACTTCATCAGTTGTTGTTATCATGAACTGATTTGGAAATGTAACAGGAATTTGCATTAATGGTAAAAATAACATTAGATTGAGGCAATAATGATGAAAATCCTCTGGTGTCAAGGTTCAGCCATTATATGTAGTTTTCAGGTTTGTAGATCAATTAGTAAAACTTCAGTTATATGCAGGATACTGGGAGAGTCAGTGATGGGGTAGAGATGAATAAATGAAGACTGTGTGAAGAAAAGTAACTAGAATGAGGGGGAAAAAAGAGACATTATTGTGGAAAGAGTGAGAGAATTGCATTCATATTTCAAAATAGCATAAAAAAGGAGAGTCAATTGAAAAAGAAATAGCAGCTTAGGTGTCGTCTTTATGCTGAGGAAAAAAACCCCTGGATGAATTAGCTTATAAGTCAAGTTGTGAAGGTTCTTATTGGCTAGACAGATTGATGCACTTTTCTCTCATTTGCATATTCATTTTTATCATTGAAAATAAATACTCACTGTGGGAGAGAAACTCAGAGTTCACAGAGAAAGATTACTGGAACAATTACACAGAGCAAATAAAGGGTTAGCGATGTTGCCCATGTAACAGTATTGGTGTATTCTAATTATCTTCCACATACAGTAACACAAAAGCATTCATGAGAATGACATGAAACTTGTTGGTGTTACCTTGAGACAACAATGAACTACAGTCGATCAGAGCATCATTACTGCAACGACATCATACACACTTTGGATGTTCAAGTCTTTTTAGAGTGTACCTCAGTGTGTTCACTCATGGAGGAGGATTCAAGGGCAGTGCTAAGTGATATTCTGTAAGAGAGTGTGAATGTGGTGGGGGGAGCACAAAGGAAGTGAGAGAAGAAGAGGAGGGTGAAGAGGAGACAGCAGCAGTAGATGCTGTAAAGATAGCGGCATTGTTGGAGACCTGTTTTGTTGTTGGGTGTTTTTGTTCCCCTCATCATTCCCCCACCTCCTCCAAGTACAAAAGAATAAGAGAGTTGACATTCAGCACTGGTGTGGAGAAGCCAGAATGACAAAACATAACGCAGCCTACCACTGCTGTCACCTGTGTGTGGGTGTTTTTATACCTGTGTTTGTGTGTGAGTATGTTTCTGCATCCTTGGGTACCAGACAAACAGTCCAGACATTTTGTACTCAAGGACAAACTCACTAAAGACCTAAAGGGTTTTTGAAAAACGTTCTTCCAGTTCTACTTGTAGCCCATGCTTGTTGTCTCTCATGATCCCTGACAGCATTTATACAAGAGTCCATACTCATTCATATGTTCAAAAGTTACTTTTTCCCATCACGAGTGGACTGTATTGATTCACATCTTGTCCTTGGTCTTGTTGGAAAGCAGTGATGCGACCATTTCTGCAGGACAGTTGGTGTCAAGGCGTTAATGTCATGTTGTCTCCGGTCCTGGAGGCTCCATTGAAATGCCAGCCGAGCGTCTGAAAGAGACAACCTCACTGATCAATCAGGAATCTCTTCATTCATTATTCACACTGAGCCCATCCAATCGCTCAGAGCCCAGGGCCACCACACACTGTCATCAATGCAGCCATTGATTATCAGGCCTCATCAGCGTTTGTTTGGCTTGTCAAATCAATGCCTTTTTAACGGCAAACCATCCCTGCAGGAGACCACAGATGAATATTTCATATACCTTCTGATCCAATCATAATTCAAAGCTTCACACATCTAACCATCCTGTTCTTACCAGAAATACTTGAAATACTTTTTATTATTCTTTTTCTTTGTCTAGTGTAGATAGTCAGTATAGATAGATAAATGGAATGTAGTTATCCTTGTAACTTGTGGATTCTCTTCACTGAATGCTGGGAAAGTTGTAAGGAATGGATGCCTGCATTTAGTTACTCTTGCTGTGTATCGCCAAATTTTTTCTTCCTAAACTAAATACTGTGAAGTATACAGCCTGCACTTCACAGCAGCAGTGTAAAAATGAAATAGTTTAGTTGAGTTGTTTCAATAAGCTTAATGTATTTAGCAGCTTTATGGTAAGACTACACCAGATGATAAATCGTGGGAAGACCTGTGATTAATCTAAAGCTGGCTAAAGTATGAGTGGATTTCTTTAATGGTGAAAAGATGTGCAGTCTAGTTGAGGCTTGGCAGCCTCGATGGGACATGAAACACTAAATAAGCATGGTTAACTTCATGACTTAAAACAAGCTCTGACTGAGCTGCTTTGAAGTAATTCCTCTGAAATTAATGATTACATAGTGGCAATGTCATTGCAGAATAAAATATTTCTGCCTATTTCTTATGACTTCAGATTCACCCCTGATCCACCTGTTTGTGTAGTGGTTATGGCAGGTCAGTGTAGAAAAACTAGTGCTGACAGGCAAGCTTTGCTGGGAAATGCAAAAAAGAGCAGTCCTCCCCTTGTTCTGTGTGTGTGTGTGTGTGTGTGAGTGTGCATAAATACTCATGACAGGAAGTCAGCAGGAAATGGAGGGACTTCCACACCAGTGTTTACTTTTACATTTCAGCGAAAAATATCTGGCTCCATTCTAAACAGACATGACCAAAGAAAGAATCTCATAGGTTCAAAAGAAAAAAGGAATATAAACATTATGTTCCGGAATAATGTTTCTGTTTTTTATTTATATTCAGGGCTGTGTTGATGTGTGCAAATATCCCAGTTTTTGAGATGCGTGGGCACCAGATGTGCACGTGGTCAAACATCCTACATCAGAGAATAAGATGCAGTGTCCCCTTGTAAATCATGAGTAGCTGCAGACCTGTTACCAGTCTGAAGTAGTTATTAACTGCATCAACATCTATATCAAAACAGCTCTCCAGGATTATCTTGGTTTTGATGCTGTTAAGCCAAAAAACAAAATCCCTTAACCCATGTAAGTAACCAGTTGCTATAATCACAAAGGCTTGAACAGAGTCCAAACACAATTCATCACTTCTATATTCTTAACTCTTCCACTCGTTGTTCACCTTTGTTTTCTCCTTTCATCTCTTTATCTCTTACTCTCCTCCTCTATTTGTTTGAGAGGATTAGTTTGATAGGAGAGCTCTGAGGACTCTGTTTACTCTAAAGCACATTAGGCACACATCTCTCCCTTTTCTGGAGTTTGTGTATGAAAAAAAGTGGGAGAGAAGACTATTCTTTTTGTCAAGGACTCCCACATAGCTGTGTCCCATATTAAACATATCTTTCTGACTCCTTTGTCCCCCTGTATTCTTTCTCACACTGTCATCCCACCTTATCCCAGTGGAGATAGCACTGGATACAGACAAACACGCCAACACTGACACATTAGGATGTAGACACATACATCCTCTGCCTTTACGTCTGTTTCTCTCTTTCACTCACACACACACACACACACACACACACACACACACATTCACTTCTTCCCTTTCTTCTTCCACACACACACCTCAACC
>JAOXYM010000014.1:11092160-11104824 GCA_028567055.1 Leptatherina wallacei | reverse complement strand
GAGTGTCAAGTCATTGATCACTCTAGCTCAACTACTCATGGCTGTTGACAGAATTAACTCAGCATTTGTATATCATTCATCTTTTGTTGACAATTTTTTTAAAGAACTTGCTGATGTCTTTATTGCATCACACGTCTGTTATTTTTCTCAAGAGATTATAATTAGTTATGTTTTGAAGTTTGGGGTCCTTGAGTGCTGTTTTTTAAAATGACCCCCAACAAGGTCTGTTAGTTACTTTATAAACCCTTCACACTTGCTCCATTACAGCTCCTCTGCCACCTTGATGGGAAGCTGAGGGGGTTGAAGGCAAGCTGTTGCTGTAAATGTTCCAATAGTGATCATTAGCAAGCTTGGAAAATAGAGAATTGGTAGATAAAATCACTATTTGCATGTCCTGTTTGTATTCACTGCCAGGGATCAAATTGGGATGCTGGAGCACGGTTAGCAGAGCCCCCGTTGTGTTCTGCCCCTGTTTTAAATGTTGTGTGTGAGTTTGCACTATCTCTATGTCTTTATGTGTGGACGGATTTGGATTTGTATGAGCTTTAGGGATCAGTTTCTAACTGCCAGTATTTCATACTGCCAACATTATTGCCTTTGACATAGTTTCATTTCCAGAAAAACAGGAAGCAGAGATGGTTGTCTTGCACTTCTGTCCCAGCGGCTACAGTTAACGTGACCCTGGATGTGCATTGATGTTCTTGTGTGTAGCGTACGCGATAATGATTGCGTATTTGGGTTTTTTGTTTGTGTTTGTGTGGTTCCATTTAGGGGAAAAATGGCATGTGATAGTGGGTCAGTCTTCCTTGTGCGTCAGAGCTACATCTTAGTTTTTGATATGTTGCTTTGGATGTCAATTTTCATTGATGTAGAACTCTGCTCTGTTTTTTCTCTCTAAACTCTAAATTTGTGACTAAGATCATAAACCAGTGTCCTATCATTTGTGGTCAATAACTGGAAGAGGGACATTATACTAAGTGATTCCAGTTCTGTACAAACAGGTACATTTGACACTTTATTTTCCTTGAAGTTTGTCAGCACTATGCTTACAGTTTTGCCCCTCATCTCCTCTCCCATTCCCTTTCCATCCCCCGCCAAGTTCCCTCCTCCATATTCTCCCTCCTCCCTCCTCCCCCATTCCCACTTCTTCCTTCCTCTGTTTGCTTTTGCTCCCTTGATTCACCTTTAGTGCCAACTTCTTCCCTTTCTTTGTCAAATTACCCTCCCTGACTCTCTTTACTATGTCTGATTGACTGTAAAAAAGAGGCTGGGGACAGGAAAGCAGGGGAGCCTGTTAACCAGCAACCAAATGGCAAATGTGACTTTAACTAATTTCTGAATTTTTGTGCTTTTCTCCAACTAATCACAGCAATGAATGCTGTTAATTGATGGTTTAATAGTAGATTGGAGTTGAGGAGTGTACTATGAAGCAGGAAATTTTTTTTAGAAAACTATTTTCAGAGTTTTCAGCATCACCAAGGCGGCAATCTTTAAATCTAAATACATAACTGGAACGGTTTTTATTCAGTTTTAGAGTATCTGAAAAAAGCACCATCCATTTACAATTCTTCCCCTGATGATCTCAGACCGCAAAATCAGAAATTCATTCCACCACTTGTGAGCAAAACATGGAGCTGCATCAGAACTCAGTGTTCTTGTGTTGACCATGTTTCTATAAAAACATTTACGGCATTCTTCCATGTCCATGTCAGGCAGGGCCATTTCTCCCAGCCAGAGCCCCCTATCGTCCCACACGCGTGTAAGTTTTGAATGTGTTTACCCACAATGCCCTGCATCGAGCCCACAATGCACTTTGCTTTATTGTCTGCTTCTTGTATTTGGTTGACTTGAAGTGGACCGAGATCCGCGTTTGTTGCTGGATCAGAGTTTGCTTCTTTGATCCATATCAGAAGTTGATTCGACCAGGATTCGAATCAAAAGGGCTGGTGTGAATGGGACCTTAGTTGTCATCTTAGGTAGCTGTCTTGTCTTGTATCCATGCTCTCTTTCCCTGCTCACATATCATCAGTCTTTGCTAACTTGGTTAAAAAAAAAAAAAAAGGTAATTTGTTGACTCTTTGAGCTGCATCAGTGTAATATGTCCTTTTGGTGGCTCTTTCTTCCATGCTCTATTCTGTCTTCTCTGTTCCCCATCTCCTCTACTTAATATATTTCTATTTGATTAAAGTTCTGTTAAAATTAAACTGCTCTTGGCAGGGCCAAGCTCTGAAATGAGTATCAGGTTGATGACGTTTGTGTTATTTAATGAATTTTGTTTTAATCCTCCTTTCTGTGCTGAATCCACATTCACATGATTTCAAAGTTCCTCAACAGTTTTGTTTTGATTTTATTATCATCTGTGTGTTTTAATGACTTATGGTGGATTCATCCATTATTCAGGAAAACAAAGGACTTTTAGCACAGCTTTTTCAATATCTTCCACAAGTGTACTTGTGATGGCTCTGACAGTCCTTTTTCATTAACCCTTTGAACCTTAAGCCTATTTTTCTCGACAATGCATTATTTTAGGAAAATGACTATCTCTGCAACCACAAGGTGTATTTGAATACTTCTGATGTGATATTAAAAGGGAACACTTAAGAGATTTGACAAAATGTTTAGAATACAGTATATTTTACACATAAGAGCCCTGAAGGCACCAAATATGGTTAATGCAGCCACTTGGTATTTTCGTGTTAAGCTTTTTGAAAGAATGATAACCCATCTCTTTCATGTATGAAAACAGATGAGAAAATTAGGCATTAGCCAACTTGACTTGTGCTATAAAGTAGGTGGTTTTGAGAAGCCAGAAACCAGGAATGATTTAAAGATGGGGGGGTTAGATGACAAAGTTGCTCCTTTCAGCCTGTAGTGAAATCATGATGATGGCGAGATAAAAGCTACGTTGAAGAGCAGTTATTGTAATGATCTCAAGTTACTGTAATGTTATTTTAGTGTGGGACATTAGCGAAGTTACCATGAATTAGTACTCCTGCTGAGCTCTTCCGGATACATTGATATGAATGCTAAATGTTTGATTTGAACAGCCACATACCACCTAATTCCACCTCCTATTTGATAATTTGCTAGTCTGTTCATCTATATATTTTCTTTACCTGCTTTATCTGATTTGGGTTCACTCATATTCACTTTTAGAGTCAATATATAATCATCTAATAAAATGCTTTTTTTTGGACAGTAGTGGGAAGCCATCCATGCACAGGGAGAATATGAAGTCCACATAAAAAGGCCCTAGTCAAGATTGAACCAGGAACCTTCTTGACGTGATGCAACTTAACACCACACCACCAAGCAGCCTGTCACAGGTCACCATCGCTGCTCTGCAGACTAGTTCAACCAGGATATGATTTTACTCTGGAGTTTACTTTCATGTAAAATACAATAGAATAATACAAAAGAGAATTTAAAGCTCATAGTGAAATTTGACAGGATGGAAATGCAGAAATAGATCAAACTTTTACTCTTTATAAATTCCAAAAACTATTTGGACGGTCTTCACCTTAATTATTGCCACAGAAAGAGATTAAATGCTCTGTTCTGTGAAATAACTGACTGACAACTATGCATTGATGCAGACTCGGCAAAATAGTCCTGATTCGGATAAAAGTCTTTTCTGCTAATATTTGATTTGGTCAACAACAAAAGTAATTAGTAGAAAGCGTCAGAGCCGAAAGCATTTTTTCCCAGAGCTGTGATGACATAAATAACAGGAATGCATTTGCTTACTGATTTTACTGATTTTCACAACTCCCCATTTATATAAGCTGTTTTTTTCTAAAGTATGAATAAGGTGACTGGCGTATTTTGTTGGAAAATTAATCAAAAGACACATAAAACACCCAGTGCTACCATAAAGAATGGTTATATGAGTGGTAGTATGAACTTGCTTGTAGCACAGACATCTTTTCCCCTGCTGAGCGCGGAATATTCGGACTAATAAGCAGATCATGTTGAGCCCAAGTAAAGATACAAGCGATGATCATTTCATTGAAATGCAATTTGTTAAACTGACATTTGAAACTGACCTTCAGCCCAGTCATATATCTTAAGAAATAAATCATTACTTTTAAAGTGGCATGACTGAACTTTAGTAGATTTTTGCACTCTGTCGCCCCCTAACAAAGGCTAATTCGGCATCTGTTTTGCATCTTGTCTTTTCTCTGAGCTTTCTCCAGCCATTAAAAGTCAGTCCAATGTCCTACTCTTCCTCTGTACCTTTCTCTCTTTCTTGCATTTCTTTGATGAATCAGCCATTATGTAGTTTTACTTGGATGTATAGAAATGGATCTGTATCAATTTGTGCTGGAAGAAGCAACCAAAATTTTAATTGTAAAGACTTTATGTAAAGAGTCATTGCCTGCTTTGCCATGCAAGCCAAGCATGACTTAGAAAGTGGGAAGTAGCAACGACATTTCCATATTCATGGTTGCAGCTATCAATGATTTTCGATTAATATGCAACATGTAATCTTTTTAAATCAGTTAATAGTTTTGTTTTTTAGGTCGCAAAAATAAGCTTAAGTTGATATCTTCAACTATGTAATTTGCTTAAATTTCACATTTATTTAAAGCAAAACCTAACTTTCTTGCAGCCATCATGCTGCTTTTGTAACTCTTTCTGTCTCATCACCAGCAGCTGTCAAATTTGCGCTTAGATGAGACATTAGGACAGGCACCAAACAAAGTAAATCCTACTTGAAATATATAAAAATAAAAACAAAAATTAAATCCTGTGGCTGTTTCTTCAGAAGTTTGTTTATCATTTTGTAGTATCTTCAAAAAGAAACCTTATTTTTGCTTTCCACTTCCACGGTACACAAACGCACATTCAGGAACCCGATTTCCAACTAGAAAGAAATTGTTATTGCTACAGTAGTGTGTTGATATAGTGATTCATAAACAGTATTCCAAACACAATTTTGGCCTCTGCGTTCTTTTAAGTTTAACTTTAGGTGCGTCTTACTTTGTGTGCATGTGTGGAGACTGGACAGATCCTCTGGAGTGTGACTGATGTGTGGAGACACACTTCATACAGCTCGAACAAGCCAGAGATTGACATGATAACCCTTCACCGTTAACCCTAAAAGGCATAGCAGTTGTGTACTTTGTTAAGTTTGTTTGGGCTAGTCTCCTTCGTGACAACACATTTCTAAATGCAAACACAGATATCCATGCAGCCATCAGCGTAAACAAGAGACAAAGGGCTGAGGAAGAAGACACTAGCTGCACCATATGGCTGCAGTTTATCCAGCTTAGTGTCTTTGTACAGGCAACATGTCTGAATATAAAAACATATGGAAAACACAGGAATTAAAGCCGTGAATGTGGGTGAAAACAAAATTAACTGTACATTTGGAATGGGGAAGACTTTCTTTAAAGAGGAAGCATCAAAATAGATTGTCAAGTTCCTTAAATCGCCCAGATCCAAAGTAATTTTTGCTTTTTTCTCTGTATTTTCAGTCCTGTGTCCAGGAACTGGTCAACAGCTGAGAGTCAAGCGAAAAGAAAGTTGGTGATCATTCTAAAAAGAGGACCTAGGAGTTGCCCTGAATGTACCTGTTTGCATCTGTCAATTTTCCGATTTGTCGGTAACAAAAAGTCACTCTTTTTCCAGAAAGTGCCACGCTGTTTTACATTTATTATGTAGATAACTGTAATCTGATGTAATCATTCTTTTAAAAGAAATGTATGAACTTTATGAACCTGCCAGGATGTATGAACCTGTATGAACTTTACTGGTTTGTAGTTCAGTAGTTTCATTTACAGAAAGTCACAATTTTTCCCACATAAATGTTATCAAGTACAGGTGATGCACAAACATGCACATGTCGGCTATGATGAACTCCTGTGCACATTTATCTATTATGAGATTGGCCAAATATTTAGTTTGTGTCATGGCAGCAGTGACAGCTGGTCAGACAATAACAAGGAGATTATGAAATAAGATCACACAATGTTAGGCTCCTAGCATTCTTATAGTTTTTGTGTCTCAGATGGACAGTTGCACACAATACAAGCACAGAATATGTGCGTAACACACACACACAGACACACACTTGTGCTTCCATCGTTCGTGCCTTCCTCCATTTCAAATCATTTGCCAAATGCCCCTACTTCAACTGCTGTTAATCATATTATCTGGAATCCCTAGCACTTAAATCCATATCTGCTGTGTGTATTAATCACAGGGAATCTTGTTATCGTGTCTATATTAATTAAAGCCATCTGCCAGGGATAGGGTGAGGTTCGGGTAGGGGGTGGATGGAGCACTGGGCTAGATTCATGTCAAGCTGTTTGAAGACATTCAACTTGATGTTTGGGGAAGATGTCAGTTCGCCATTTTTACGTAATTTTGTGCTTTGCTGAAAGTAAGTTTTTCAGCATTCTCATGATGTGTGTCGATTCAGGCAACACTAAGAGAGATTTACAGTGAGTTTGCTACTGGGAGTTGTAACATGACTTGACAGGCACTTCCTGGTTCAGTGTCACAGCAATCCTCTTTAGCTGGTGATCATATATCCATCTGTCTCTGCTGTCAGAGTACATTATTCATTCATGGCATGAACACATGCACGTGTAGGCTTGAACTTTCTATCTGTGTAGTCCTGCGGAGGTGAAGGGAATTAGGCATTTAGAGAATGGGGTGAAATGGAGAGGAATCTAAGTCTTCATCTCGCTATGTTTCAATCAGGAGCTCCCACCACACAGGAGGCTGTTTGACTGCCCGTAAGTGATGGTGCTAAAGCATCCCGTCTCTACTTATGAAGGGGTTGCCCTGCAGGAAGAAGACGCAAGTGCATGAGTGAAGTTCAAAACAAAATAATATTGAACTCAGCATTATTCAAAAAAGGAATTGCTGTTAAGTTTTGATATGTTGCCTTTTCTGCGGTAAGTTATGGCTCGCAGGCAGACAGACAGTCAGAGAGGTAGTGTTACCCACGTAGACGGAAGATGGGATAGGCATGTTAGATGGAAGAATAAAGGAACAGCGCAGTGTACTCTATATAGCCTCCCACACCCATCCATCTATCCCTTCGTCAGCCCCTCCTTCCTTCTGTTCACACCCTTCCTTCATCTCAAACTTCAAGGCACGATGGAGGTAAAACATGTCAGTAACTGGGGGCGTAATCTTGGGCGGCCAGTTCTTTTCGCTCAAACATGCACAACAAATACATGGTAGCGCACACACAAGGCCTCGTCTGAATGACAGCTGATCAGGAGTGCCTGGTAGCACCCTCCTCTTCTCCTCCACACTCCCTCCTCTCATCTCAGCACTCATCTGATTTGATCCATTAGCATTCTTTTCTCTGTGTTGTTCGTGCTACTGTCAGGCTCAGTGGCACAGCCTCAGTCTGAAGCAGTTGAACTGTCGCCTGGGGGGCCTCACCTGAAAGGGCTGACAGCTGCCTGCATAATCAGCTGCTCTGCCTGGATCCTGATAGGCCCACCCAGACCAGAAACAAGGGGGTGGGGGGGTGCAGAAGAAGGTGGTGGAGAGTTGCTTTACAATTGGAGAAGGGATTTATTTCGAAGATGTATATGAGGAATAAAAACTGGGTAGAGATGTAACATCGAACAATGTGTGACAATGAAACGGCAATTAGCAAGGAGGTTAGATGTTTGCAAATAATGAAAACAGCATTTTACTGACCACACCTTTAGGATCCCGGCTTGTTGGATTGGGAAATTAACCAGCAGATTATAGGAAGAGGAAGTATGTTTCTGCTTTTGGTTTTTCTGTAGAAAAAGACAACTGAAATTAGTTAAATACAGAAAAATTGAGAAATGTGTAACAATGATTGATGTTACACGGTGGCAAATTGATTTTTGCAGTATGCTTAAGGAAAATAAGAAATGTTTATGAGAAAAAGCAGCACGATTTCTTTTATAAATTTAAAGAGTAACTTTACAATTTTGTATTGCTATGTTTGCACTGAGTTTTTATCGAAGCAATTTAGTGTTAAGTCAACATCACAATGATTTACTTTTTTATAGATCATGACATTTTCCTTTCAGGCTGTGATCAGTAATTTGCCTGAAATCACAAAGCTCTTTCTCATCGCTTGAATCATCTTGGGAATTAGGGCTAGATTGCACATAGGTCATAAAAATTAAATTACAGGACCTCCTCCAGTTAAATTAATCCAGTTCAAATAGTACTTTAGATTCTGCTGTTCTGCCCTTGACCCATTGCCCCTGACACCAGGTTTAGAGTAGAGAAGGGCTCCTGTGCTGAAGCCCTAAAATAGATCTGTCACATATCACATCTCAGTGTTTCTGTCCCTTGCTCTGGCCCACCCTGACCCAGACAACAGCTCCTCTGTTCGCCTCTGTTTGCTCTGGAGAGAGCCCTCCGGAGCGCAGGCCCATAATAAATCTCTTTCTCTATTTCCTCGGAAGCTCTGCCTCTGTCCACTTCTCTGTGACTTCACCGCTCATCTCTTTTTTACCGACTTTTCCTGTAAGACTACTTATTTCTTTGATTCGTCTTTGTTCAGTTTTTCTCTTCATCCTTCAGTGTTTCAAATCACTGCCTTCCTTTATTGCTTTTGCGCCACAGTTAGTCACTCTCCCGTGAGATCAATTTACCTGTGCGTGGCCAATTCTTTTTCCTTACATGGGCCTCTTCTGTATGTGACTGTTATGGAGTCCTCTCCTCCTTATTCTTCTCTTCTGTCATTCACCGGCTCTTCATCTTCATTGCTAAGCCTTCCAGAGCTTCTGCTAACTTTCTGGCTCCCGACTCATTTCAAATTCAATTAAACCTCCGGAGATTCAACTAACTTTTAAAAGGATTGGGGCATATCTCTGTCTCTTTCATTTGCTACAACTTTATGGGATCTTCCTATTCTTTTGCTTTCTTCATCTTTGTTTGACTCATTGCTTTCTATATGATTACCTTTAGTCCTCCATTTCTCTTTTTTTTGTCCCTCATCTTTCGCTCCTGGCTTTGGCCCCTCCCTTTCACTCACTGACTTAATGGTCAGTGTTGTCCAGGTACATGTTATTCTTGGTAGAGGACAGAAGTAGGGCATGGAGCTGTTCACTGTGGGAACAGGACTTAACAAACCTTTCTGTGGTGGGGGAGTAAAACTCTCCAAAGAAAATCTCATCAGTCTTCTACCACTCTTTTCACAACCCAGCCAGTGGTGATATTATCCAACTCATGTCGCAACCCTCATCTCAGTATATTATCCAATACAAATCACAGCACTGTGCTGTAGACGTTCAGTAAATCCAAGGTAAATACAGGTGACTTAGGTTGAAGCCTGTGTGCCCAGAGCCAGCGTTTTTTGAGTTAACCCAGAGCAGGTGTCTGGCTCAAGCCAAAGCAAGTATACAGTTTCTTCTTATAAAACAAAACTTATCCACCCATTGTTCTGCAGTGGTTAGAAGGCTGTCGTCCTTCATGCCCTTTGTTTTACTTTCAGTTCATCAAAAGAAATTTGGAAGACCGCAAGTCGTCCAGTGCAACATTGTGGTGATACACTTAGCAGCAATCGCCGGCCACAAACTTGTGATGGATTGTCTCACTGTTATCTTCCTCTTTTGTCTCATCTACAATCGGTAGATTTAAAATGACTTGTTTGTTTGACCGTAATGAGATTGTGGTGGGTAAATTAGGACATATGTTTTTGTTTTTCGTCTGAGCTGAGCTGCATACACAAACTTTGTTATGGTTTAATGGCTGTTAAGTGACTTGACCATGATTGATGTGTGACTTTAATACAACTCAGCGACCCGTATAAAGAGAATTATAATATATTTTATGGTGTTCAATTCAAATAGAATACAGCAGAGAATGTCATAAAGCTATGCTGCTATACTGATCTTCCTCTCCAATTAGCTCCCTAATATAAGGACTTGCAATAAGGAGCTAACTGGTTAAGTTAATCTTCTGGTAATATAAAATGCAGCTTTGTAATCTTACTCACATGAAAACATATTTTATTTTCATTTTTATGCTGCTTGTTTTTAGCACCCTCCTCCTTTAAATAATACCTACTGTGGCTGTGTTTGTGTGCATGTGTGTGCGTGCGTGTGTACCACAGTGTGGATCTCTGGGTCGTGTCCCAGCTTGCGCTGCTCCTCAGTAAATCACAGCCAGAGTTTTAACGTCCTCTCCAGTGTGCCTGGGAGAGTCATCAACACACACTAGAATTACAAAACACTCCTCAACAACTATACTCTGTATGTTCATGTCCTCTTATGTGTAAATGTATGTTATTCATTTTTCATTTAATTATTCTTTTGTTAACGCCATGTTCCAGGAGTTGCTAGCATCTGTACATAAAAAGCTCTTAAAAGCCCAAACTCTTTACATCCTCTCCATACTAGTCACACTTCTCTCTATATAAGCATCCATTGTTTAACATACATTTGACTGTCATTTAATTCTGTGCTGGACCATCATTTCAGTGGGATCATATCCATCTACTGTTATTAGTCTGGATCCTCCAGGGATTACTCAAGAGGTTACCCTTTGGTAAAGGTGGGAGGGCAATAGCCCTGCCTTAAAGCTAACATGGTTATTGGAGCAGCTATAGCACCATGGGGATCTATCTTACAGGGAGCAGCAAGGAGACAGGGTTCAGCCTCTTTCACAGAGATCTCACAGCTGAATCATCTGTCACTGCACCCATCATACTAAACACACTTAACACCAGCTCTCAGTGCCCTTACAACCCATATCTGTCTAAAGACCACCCTGCTATTTGGTCTTTGCTAGCTGATGGCATATGTGTCTCTTTGTGTGTACACATGCTATGATGGTAAGTTTTTTTCTATTTGCTCACCAGCTCAAAGTGTGCTACTGAAGCACACAGTGACACCGTAGTTCAAATATTGACTGTCTCCTTCCCTGCATGCTCACCAAAGAGGAGATCTGCATGGAGACATGTCTATTTGTGGCAAAGAGACAAAACAGAGGGGGTGTTAAAGAAACACACGTTTCAGTTTATCAGTAAAATGTGGACACTAGTTTGATTTTTTTTTAAAGGTTGAAGAGTCACTGAGGTGAAACATTTTTAGGGTTAAAGCAACAGTTTAAAAAGCAAGTTGGGATTTTAGACACAAAACATTATCATCAATCACAGAATCCTATTTCACTTTTTAATAAAAGTTTTTTGTTGGGAGACCTTTTCAAGAGTTAAAGAGCCGATTGTAGTGAATTTTAAAGGAGCAGTCTCCTAAAAATGTGAATTGTCAGTCGGGCTTGTTTGGGAATTATTGTATTAGACATTTACTTGAAAATATTTAGATAGTAGGCTGTATGAGGCTTCACCTGAAGAGTTAGGTGTTGATGTGCTGAGCTGCGGCTTCTGTTTAGGGTTAAATCTGAACAGTAGGAGCTCCTGAAGGGTTAAGCAGCACAGTGCTGGGGCCGTGCAGCCCTAAAGCTGGGCATAAGGCCAACTCCACTCATAAACATGGAGAGGTTCAAATGTGTGGATGTGTGTGTGCCTGCATTTATGTGCATGTGTCTGTCTGTGCCAGGGACAGCCCAGTGACTCACAGAGTACAACCCTGCCCCCTTGGCAAAAGAAGAGCAAAGTTTTAAAGAGACACGAACAACCGTAAAAGAGGGACATAGTAATAGAGATTAAGCCACGAAAGGAGGCGCTGTAGAGTGTATGTTTTCCTCTTAGTTCGAGGCTCAGAAAGATGATCACACAGTGCTCATATCCTGTGGAAAGATGTCAGCCTGTTACCAGAAGGTCTATTGGGAAACTAAGGGGACAGCGTGGATCATATACTCGATTGTGAACTCACATCAAGTACATTTAACCCAAACAACCTTGCAAAAATGTATGTTAAAAAGCAATTAGGACTATATGTAGTTAACAACTTCTTATCATATTGGTAATTGGCACAATAAAAGATATCATGGTCATGGATAAATTTGTTTATACCCCTGATTCCTAACTTGAACATACACTGCAGAAAAAAGAAAAAGCATGCACACGCTCTCTAATTCTCTCCTTCACAGCTTTTCTTTTTTGTCTTTCTTTTTTAGTCTCGGTCCAGTGTCGTTCTCTTTTGCACATACTGACTCCCTCCGTCTTATTTTTCCCTGTCCTTCTTACACTTCTTACAGACACACACATGCACTCACGCAAACAGGCATGGGGCCAGCTGAGTCACGTCTAAATGGCGTGGAGTGTGATTGCAGCTCACACTTACATAACCTCTGTCTCCACACCACTGTCATTAGAGCAGCTCAGCAGAACGGGCAAAAACAATTCTTTTAAGTACTCTGCAGCCAAGAGAGCCGCAGGACTCACCTTCTCAATGGATTGGGTTTATGTTTTGTAAGTGCGCATACACACTTATTTCTACTCTGTGTGTTCTCTTCTGTGTTTCTTATAACATGTGGCGGATGTTACACAGGAGAGAGTGGGTTGTGTTTATGTGTCAAAGTGTCCTTGGGCCAAACACTGAACCTCAATTGCTTGTGATGGTCAGGCTGCACATTGTGCATGAGTTAGATGTGAATCATTGAGGAGTATACAGTATATATTCCAAATACTGTATATATACATTATTATTATTTTTATTTTTTTGCTTAGCGATGATTGAGTTAAGTTTCTCTCTTTTTTGGACAGTGTGAGTAGACATTCTGGAAGCTATTGGTGTGTGTGTGT